>CANDYM010000255.1:0-26552 GCA_947397865.1 Polietes domitor
CTGCAGCTTCTTCTGTGTAAAATTTCATCAACAATGTTTAGGTAATTTGGAAGTACCATACCTATTCCAACTTTTTTTCGTGACCTCCATTGTACAGAGTTTGAATGATGAAGTTAAAATAAAAACGACACATTTGGTCAAAAGGAAAATGGAATCAATGACAGTTTACTTCTTTTAACGAATTTTTATGATATTTTTTATATCTTTAAAGAATCTAACAAAATATTTATATTTTTGGCCAAAATAAGTTTCTTTTAACATTTTCAAATAATCAGAGTAAAAACCCTTCACGCGGACATGAATGATCCATAATTTTATGCAATTACTTAAAATTCTAGGCCCACGGTACATCCTAATATCCCGTGCAAATTTATGTTGCAGAAAAAACATTCTAAAATCATACACAGACACAGTTGTATGTTGTGTTTCTTTTTTTTGTGGAACAAAAGAAAACTGGAAATAATTGAATTTCAAATGAATTAATGGAATAGAAAGAAAGAGTTTTTCATTAACACAAACGCACACACACACACATACACCCAACATCAGCAGCAGCAACACCGATGTGAAGCGATGCGATATGATGTGAAACGTGCTTACCTCCAATATTTTCGATTCGATGGTATATAAAGCATCGCGATTCCTTGCCGATTCAATAATCAATTGTTCCTTTTTCTCCTGCAAATCGGGACGTTCATGAGCCACCACCGTGGCCAGCAATTGTTCACGTAAACCTTGTTCGGTAATCATAAAATTTATAACAGTTACCTGGAAAAAAAATAAAAATAAAAAGATAAGGTGGAGGGGTGAATGAAGGTTTGGTTTGGGTAAAGTAAATAAGATATCAGTTGTAGAGAATATTGTGCAAAAGACTGAATATGCCAACATCAACACAAAATGGACAAAAGAGATGTCAAGGCAGTGGTAGGGTCTGGCAAAAGGTGCTGCAACAGGATGATGGGTTTATTTTTAAATTCAACAGATAAAATTGTTAGATAAAATTTTTGTAGTGTAGATACATTTTTATAATGTTGAAGGGGATGAATGCAAGATTTGCTCAGACTATGAAATAAGGTCTCTGCATCAGGACTCCACGCCAAAACAGTGAGGTTCAACACTTGGGTATGTTCAAAGTAAACACTACACTGTGCGACCTTTCAAAAACTCTGGCAGGTGATACTATTTTTCTGCTAGATATTGTCGTGTAGAACAAGAATCGGTATTTGAAATTTCCCAGACATACCCCAAGTCTTGAGTTAAGGGTAAAAACCCGTTTTTTCGTACCATTGCACACTTCTAAGCCTGTAACTTAGTTGTTTATCAACCGATTTTCACTTTCTCTCCGGATTTTAAAGGAAGAAACCTGGATATTTCGATAAATATATAGCTCATTTAAGATAACTTATTATATCTGTGTGATATTGTCGAGCAAAAAAATGTTTAAATATTTTTTAGTCATTTTTTAACTTTGGCAATGATTTCGATAATAACGAAGAAAAAATTACTTGATTTTTAAAATTTGGCAAAAAATACCTAATTCCCAAAGTGGGGAAAATGGGGAATTTGGGCATTTTTTTTTATAAAAATGGTCACCATTCTATGTTTTACCTTGTTTATCTATTTTATTGATGTATTTTTGTTAGACTTAATTTCCTGAAATAATGAGAGATATGGACTGGATACTGGAATAACCATTTTACAACTTTGGCAATGTTTTTGCACATTATTTTGTTTGGTAAACGTACTACTCGTAAATTTATTTAAATAATAAAATTAGTAAGAAGTAAGCCGCCGCTTTGTTTTTAAAATTCCGTTAGTAATTGACTGACTTATTGAAATTTTTATTAATACTAATTTTTTTGCAAAAATACAAGGTTTGGTCATTCCATTTCATATCTCCCAATAAAAATAGCTAAAATGCATCGAAATGATAAAAACGAAGAAAAAATTACTAGATTTTCCATTTTTGTCAAAAAAAAAAAAATACCCGAATTCCCAAAGTGTGGGGGTTGGGGATTTTGGCGATTTTTTATTAAAAGGAATGGTTACCATCCTACTTTTTGACGTAAATTCTTTAAATAATGAGAGATATGAACTGGAATGACCAAAACTCGTATTTTTGCGAAGAAATTAGTTTTAATAAAAACTTCAATAGCTCAGTCATAATTTTACGAATTGAGGTCCAATACAAGTAGTTAATACTCATGACAATGATGAAAACGATGGAAAAAGTGCTAGATTTTCCATTTTAGCCGAAAAAAATTCCCGAATTCCCAATGTGAGGAAACTGGGGGATTTTTATTAAAATGGTGGCCAAACTATTTTTAAAATTTTTTATCTGTTTTAATGATTTTTATGTATTTTTATTGGGCTTAAATATGTAAAATAATATGAATGACAATTTTTCAGCATTAACAATGTTTTGTACATTATTTTGTTTGGTAACCATAGCACAAGTAAATTTAGTTAAACAATACATTTAGTAAGAAGTAAAACGTTGCTTTATTTCTAAAAATTCGTTAGTAATTGACTGAGCTATTGAAGTTTTTATTAATACCAAGTCATTCCAGTTTACATCTCTCCTATTTTAATTGAGTTCCAATAAAAATACTTAAAATTCATCAAAATAATGAAAACTATGAAAAAAATACTTGTGTTTCCATTCTT
This sequence comes from Polietes domitor, assembly GCA_947397865.1. Lineage (NCBI taxonomy): Eukaryota > Metazoa > Arthropoda > Insecta > Diptera > Muscidae > Polietes > Polietes domitor. The sequence continues at coordinate 2,668 of CANDYM010000255.1, forward strand.
GCCAAAAAAATGCCCGAATTACCAAAGTGTGGAAAAGGGGAGATTTTGGGATTTTTTATTAAAACGGTCACCTTGCTTTTCTTTACCATTTTTATCTGTTTTATTGAATTTTAGGAATTTTAATTGGACTAAAATTCGTAAAATAATGAGAGATGTGAACTGGAATGACCAAAACTTGTATTTTTGCACAAAATTACTATTAAAACAAATAAGGAAAGGCTAAAGTCAGTCGAGGCAGACTATATGATACCCTACACTTTCTCCTCCACTACATTTCAATTCTGTGAAAATGTGAACGACATTTGTGTGGGAGTGTAAATATAAGATGTCCTGCCGAATATGAAGAAAATCGGTTCAGGTATGTGGTTAACCTCAAGTCGGGAGCGAAATTTGTATGGGAGCTATATCTAAATCTGAAGCGATTTGACACATTTTTGTCACAGATGTTTCTAGTTAAAATATGAGGTGTTTTACCAAATTTGATCAAAATCGGTTAAATTATGTGGTTTCTAGAGCAAAAAAGTCAAATCGATTGCTACATTTGTATTGGAGCTATATATAAATCTGAGCCGATTTGACCCATTTTCACCAGAAGTATTTCTAGTTGAAATAAAGGGTGTTTTTTATTGGGGTATAGAACTTTAAGTTGGCATCACTTTTTTAACTGGCGGCCATTTTGTCAGCTGTCAAGTGATTAATATTTAGTTTGGTTTGCCATTTCATCATGAACAGGTTGACAAAAGAACAACGCTTGCAAATCGTGCAAATTTATTTCGAAAGTAATGGTTCAGTTCGCGAAGTTCACCGCAAGCTCCGTCCATTTTATGGTCGACATAATCGTCCATCAGAGCAATTAATTCGGTTAACCATGGATCGTTTTCGCACTACGTTTACTCTATGTGATAATACGCATCCGCAGAGACGTCGAACAGTGCGCACCGAAGAAACAATTGCCGCTGTAGAGCAAAGTGTTGAAGAGGACCCGAATGAATCGATTCGCCACCGTGCACAGCAATTGGAGCTTTGTCCAATGTTGGTTGAAAATTGGACCTGTAGAATTGGCTATATTCGAGCCAGCCGCGGCGGCCACATGCCCGAAATCATATTTAAACATTAATGGCATAAAATTATCCTTCCAATAAAGCCAAATTGATGGACATTAAAACGATTTTCTTGTGTTTTATTTCAATTCGAAGTTCTATACCTCAATAAAAAACACCCTATATAAGGTGTTACGCCAAATTTAAGACCGGAAAATGTCAAATAGGGAGCGAAATTTGTATGGTGGCTATATCTAAATCTGAACGGATTTGACCCATTTTCACCACAGATGTTTCCAACTTAGATATAAGGCGTTGTGCAAAATGTTATCAAAATCGCTTCAATTATGTGGCTTCTAGAGCAGAAAAAGTCAAATCGGGAGCAACATTTGTATTGGAGCTATATCTAATGATATGAACCGATTTGCTTGAAATTAAATAGCGTCCGTCTTCGGCCTGCAAAAATCGTTTGTGACAAGTTTCATTATAATCGGACAATAATTGTGACCTGTCATAATCACGAGATTACAAGAATAGATGGACAGACAGACGGACATGGTTAAATCGATTCAAAAAGTGATTCTATGTCGATCGGTATAATAAACGATGGGTCTATCTCGCCTCCTTTTGTGTGTTACAAACAAATGCACAAAGACATTATACCCTGTGGTGTAGGGTATAACAACTTCCATAACTCAGCCAATTACTAACAGATTTTTAAAAACAATGCGCAGTTTTACTCTTTACTAAATGTGTTATTTAAATAAATTTAAACTAATGCGTTTACCAAACAAAATAATGTGCAAAAACATGGCCAAAATTGAAAAATGGCTAAAAATTGTTTAAAAATTTGTTTGCTGTACCAAAGCACGCAGATTTCTTAAGGTTTCTGAAACCGGCTATATATCTTTCGTAACTCCAGGTTCCATCTTTCAAAAATCGAAAATAAAGTGAAAATCGGTTACAGGCTTATAAGTATGCAAAAATGCGAAAACCCGGTTTTTACTAATAAATGGTGATTTTTTAGCTATTATCTTGTTGGCAACACTGGTTTAAACAGCTGACGCACGTTTCGTGTTTTGTTTCACTGTCAAACATCTTCAGTTTGGTCTATAATTTAACCATGAATCATCTTACAAACGAACAACGCTTGTAAATTATTGAATTTTATTATCAAAATGCGTGCTCTGTTAAGAAAGTTCATCGCGCGCTTCCATTTTATGGTCAGTTTAATCGACCCACTGAAGCGGCTATTCGGGCTATTGTGACTAAGTTTCGCACCAAATTTACATTGTTGGACATTAAACCACCAACACGCTTACGTAGAGTGCGAACTGAAGAAAATATCGCAGCTGTATCGGCCAGTGTTAATGATGACTATCAATTATCGATTCGTCGCCGTTCGCAGCAATTGGGCCTCTGTTACTAAAAAACGTGAGAATGCCAAAATTGGACTAAGCGGATGGACCATTTGAGGCGCAGTCAAGGTCAACATTTTCATGAAATAATCTTCAAACATTAAATTATATGGACCGTACTATCGATTCAAATAAAGATTTCATGTATTTTTCTGAATTTTATATGTTTTTTTATTTTGAAAAACTTTCCTATAGCTTTTAAAAAATCACCCTTTACTTGTAACTCAAGATTTTGGGGGTGTCTGGCAAATTTCAAATACTGTTTCTTGTTCTACTCGACAATAACTACTAGAAAGATAATATCACTTATCTGAGTTTTTGGACTGTTACATAGTGTTACCTGACCTACCAAACTTCGGACAATGCGCAGACACTGGTAAATGGCAAAATGTCCCCAAAGTAAACGGAAAATATATTTGGGACTAAAATCATTTTAAATCTGGTCTAGAATTTAAAGAACCACCGTCTTTATATCGTCTAAACATCACACCTCTTGCAATACCCTGTGCACAGTTCCCCCTATTTTGCTTTTGAAACATTTTTGTCTGCCAAGGTGGTCGGTTACATAAACCTCTGGTGGTCACAGTTGATGTTCCAATAACCGCAATCACCCGCTATATAGTACCACTTCCGTCATTCGCACATTGGTTTAGAAGAACAAGAACAACAAGAAGAGCTACACGAGCAGAAAGTAATGGTTATTGTGATGATTTTTTTGTTGGTCTGGTCTGGTTTGATGTGGTGGGGTTTGTTTAAAGAATTTGCATATTCTTCTATTCACGGGGAAGTTAAATCTCCGCCGTCTTCGGCAGCATTCTGTGCGTCGTTGTTGATGTCGACGGCCAGCGTCAAAACAAACAACAGCACCAACATCATCATCTACTGTTACGAAAAATGTAAATGTAAATTTTCTATTTTCATTATTTCGCCTGGCATCATTTTGCGTTTTCGGTGGATGTGGGCAGAATGCAGGATGGAGCTCAAACTGTTTTATACATTTTATTATTATAATCGTTGAATTGATATCAGTTTCATTTGAAATTCATTTGATGGCTACACAGCCATACATACATTTCAGCAGGAGCACCGTTAACGGCACGGACAGCGTTATTTGGTGGGTCATACAAAGGACGCGGTGCTACACTAAGAAAAAATAGATAAATTAAGCTTAAACTAGGGGCTAGGGGTTTTACAGCAAGTACTGGGTTTTATGCTAGACAAGAGGACATTTGTTGATTATCAATCGCAAGAAGTGATATCATTTTAGTTATTTTTATTAATATTACATTAGTTATTAAAATCACTTTATTTTTCTCAGTGCAACCCCCACATTTTTTCCTTGTGCGAGTGTGGGTGCTTAACATCGTTTTCCTACAGCTATGTGTACTCGTGCACTTACCATAACCATAATTTCGGGGGGATAATGAGGATTTCGCAGGCATGTCGTGATGTACAGGCGAAAATTGCTGTTGTATTCAATCATTTGATCGCCGCTTTTGATGAAATGGCCGCCTTTATGCTTAATTACATTCTTTTCTAATATCGGCGTTAAATTCGCATCCAAACGTTCACCTTTATTTCACCAACGAGAGACAGAGCCAGAGAGAGAAAGGGAGTGAAAAAGATAAAAAAATTGAAATTGATTTATAAATTGATACGATACGAAATTAGTGTTGATGAGCCGAGAGAAAGCAAATAAAATGTATAATTTAATTTATTCTGATTAGAGGTGAGTCAAAAAAATTATCTGGGGATTTGAGTTCATTAGACGAGAGTACAGCAGATTCACAATTCAAATTTAAACGGAATTAATTGAAATATTTGTTCTGACATTGACAATTTAGAAATTTCCTATATTAAGTATATTAACTTTCAAAAGCATTGTATGCATGAATAAACCACATGATGATGATGAGGAGGTGGAATTTATGTGAAAATGTGGTGCCTTATTTATAATACATTTCTTCGATGTTTTCAGTTTGTTCAATCATCCAGAAAGTAAACACAAAATTCATTGAAATTTGAATTTAACAATTATCAAATTAAATTCATAATTTCATTCGAATGGTGGATGGTACTTCGACCTAGAACAGTGGTTTCAAAACTATTTTTTTTGGGAAATAATTCTATAACTTTTGAACGGAAAAATGTATCTTGACGAAATTTTTCATGGCTTTACGCTTTTAAAGTTATTTCATTATTTACGTCATTATGATCAATGGATTTCGCCCACAGGTGCCACAAAAATGGTAATTTTTCATATGTTGACCTCTTACCCAGAAACTATTACCACATCCCTGCGGATATGTTAATACTTAGTAAATTTTGAACATATAAATTTAGTAAATTTTGAACATATATTCCACACTTTATGAATTTTTGTTTGAAAATGGAAAAAGGATGATATCCGAAGTCCAAAGATCTGAATATAAGAGGAAAGAAAAGAAAGTCAGTGGATAAAGTTTGGAAAAATCGAAAAAAAATTGGAAAATGTGGTGAAAATAAAATAAACAAGTAAAAGCGGCGTTAAGTTCGGCCGGGCCGAACTTTTTATACCCTCCGCCATGGATTGCATTCCACAGAGGTTGTTGGTTTTCGTATAAGTGCAGTAATATTACAGGAAAATATACATTTTATAATATAGCCAAACCAAAACAAATACAAATATTGAAAAAATAATTTTATAAATAAATATAATATTTTAATTATTTCAAACCATTATTTATTTCAAATCAAAAAATATATATTCTTATATTTTTAGTTTTTTAAAAAAGCTTAAATACCATAAATATTGGTAGATAGTGGGTGCTATCTACCAATATTTTAATTCTAAAAGTACAAATTTTGAAAATCCATTATCAGACGTACATAGTGCAAAATAACCTAACTTCATGATTCAACCAACTTTTGTCGTAGAAAAAAAAAAAATACGAATTTGGAAAAAAACTTTTTATTTTGCTTGTCTATGCAGTCAGAGGAATGTATACACCGAATTCCATGATTCCAGCTGCCCCCATTTGGTTGGTACCATTTTTATCCCCTTGATGTTTCTACGCAATTACAATTTCATCATTCTAGGTGTAGTCGTTTAGTTGGTACTACTTTTATCCCTCTGTACCATTGTATCCCTTGAAAGTACAAACTTCGAAAAATCCGTTTATTTTCCGTGGCTACCCAGTCAGAGGAATGTATACTCCGAATTGCATGACTCTAGCTGCTGTCATTTGATTGGTACTATTTGTATCCCCTTTTTCCATATTAACCACAAAAAGTACGATTTTCAAAAAATCTGTTTATTTTAAGTATCTACGCAATCAGAGGAATGTATACACCGAATTTCATTATTCCAGGTGTAACCGTTTGGTTGGTACCATTTTTATCCCTCCGTACCCATTGTATCCCTTGAAAGTACGAATTTGGAAAAAAAACCTTTTATTTTTCATGTCTACGTAGTCAAAGGAGTGTATAGTCCGAATTTCATGATTCCAGCTGCGGTCATTTGGTTGGTACTATTTTTCTCCCCTTTTTCTATTTTGACCCCAAAAAGTATGAATTTCGAAAAATCGGTTTTTTTTCGTGTCTACACAGTCAGAGGAATGTATACTACGAATTTCATGACTCTAGCTGCTGTCATTTGGTTGGTACTATTTGTATCCCCTTTTTCCATTTTAATCCAAAAAAAACGAATTTCGAAAAATCGTCTATTTTTCGTGTCTATGCAATCAGAGGACTATGTACACCGAATTTCACTATTCTACGTACAGCCGTTTGGTTGGTACCATTTTTATCCCTCTATTCCCATTTTACCCCTTAAAAGTACGAATTTGGAAGCAATACTTTTATATAATGTATCTACTCAATTAGAGGAATGTACACACCGAATTTCGTGTTTCTAGCTGTTGTCGTTTAATATGTACCATTTTTATCCCTTTTTTGCCCCATTTCACCCCCTACAAATAAGAATCATTTTATGGTGCACGTTTTTGCTATAAGGGTAATGCGCATACCAAATATCAAGCAAATATTTACAGACATATTCAAAAAACATGCTTAAATACGTTAAAATATTAGTGATTATTATGGGTATTTTTAGTCCTTGTGAGGGAAAAATTTTTCCCCTTGGGCCGATTTCACCCCGTTTCAATCCCAACCGATCTACGACTATAAGACGCATTTATGGAAAATTTGCACGTTCTAGCTCAGTTCGTTTAGATGGTAGCATGCTTCCAACAGACGGACGGACGGACATGGCTAGATCGTCTTAGAATTTTATGACGATGAAGAATATATATACTTTATAAGGTCTCAGGTCGATATTTAAAGGTGGAGGGTATAAAAACAAAAAATAAAAAAATAATGTAGTCATCGAAATTGAAAAATAATGTAGTCATCTTTGTGCATTTGTTTGTAACACACAAAAGGAAACGAGATAGACCCATCGTTTATTATACCGATCGACTAGGATCACTTTTTGAGTCGATTTAGCGATGTCCGTCCCTCTGTCCAACTATTCTTGTAATCAAAGTCCAGGTCGCAATTGTTGTTAGAACTAAATGAAACTTTGCACAACGAAGTTTTATGGGATAAGGACGAACGCTATTTAATTTGAAGCAAATCGGTTCAGATTTAGAGATAGCTCCCATACAAAATTTGCGTCCGATTTTACCGCTCTAGAAACCACATATTTCAACATATTGTCCTCCAATTTGACAAAACGCCATAGATTTCAACTAGAAACAGTTCTAGCAAAAATAGGATAGATCGGTTCTGATTTATATATAGCTCCCATACAAATGTCTCCTCCGATTTGACTCTTTCCGCTCTAGATATATATATATATATATAGATATATATTTATATATAGCTCCATTACAAATTTCGCTATTGAATTGATTATTTCCGCTCTAGATAGATATACAGATAGAAGTATGGCATTTGTAGTATATTCTCCTCTTATAGCTGCAGCGAATATCACCCGGTTCAAATGTTATGACCTTTGTTTATCCTACACCATAGGGTATAACGACTAAGTGTAGGGTATTATATAGTCGACCACGCCCGACTTTAACCTTCCTTACTTCTTTTTATTTTTATAACTTACAAGTATTTTGTACCTCGCGTTGCACGGGTTCATTTTTCCCTATTCCCCTACTTCGTATGCTTTTGGGTGATAAAATGAGTAATTTTTGATAGTTTTAAAATATTTTTGTGTGGGAGGTACCCCCTCCTTCGTCGTATCATGACGCGGGTTCATTTTTCCCTATTCCCCTACTTCGTATGCTTTTGGGAGATAAAATGAGTAATTTTTGATAGTTTTAAAATATTTTTGTGTGGGAGGTACCCCCTCCTTCGTCGTATCATGACCTAGTATATCCATGAACAATCCTCTGTTCAGAAGTTAGATACAGTAAAATTTTCAAGCGAATCGGTCAAGCGGTTTGGCGTCCTATACGCAATATACAAAGAGTTGCGTTACTTATCATTGATTAGCCCCCAGACCAAACGGCCGGGGTCATGAAATTTTCAGGGTAGTTCCCAAATATGACGTACACGTCTACTAAGATTTTTACGAAATTCGTACTTTTAGGGGGTAAAATGGGACAAAAAGGGATAAACATCGAACCTTCGTCCTAACTAAACGACAGTAGCTAGAAACATGAAATTCGGCGTTTTCGTTGCAATGCCAAGCAGACGAGCTACAAATAGGGATTTTTCGAAATTTGTACTTTTATGGGAGGAAAGAGACAAAAAGGGATAAAAATGGTACCAATTTAAGTATGGCATCTATATTCGTGAAAATCATTATCTACATTTCTCTGACAACGTAGACTTTCAACATAAGTGGATTTTTCAAAATTTGTAATAATATGTAATATATGTACCAATTATAATCAAGGCTCTTCCCTGAAATACTAAAGAAATGGATATGTTCCATGGAGAACGTTAGTTTACGGCGAATAATTGAAAAAAATTGAAAATTAAATTGATTTTTTGTTAAGTGTGATTCTCCTCCTTTCCATTACCTAAACAAAAAACTTCATTCGTAAGATGAAATTACATTACATTCAAAACACATGGAAAATCTATCAAATTGTTCACTAATCAAACAACAAAAAACTAAAAAATTAATATAATTTCCGCTTTCTTGACTTAAGGCGGCTTTTGACGAATGAATATTTCTCTTTTTGTAACCTTTCTTTACTATTGTGCTAAGAAAATCCACAGAAAACGTATAATTTTACAAAATTCAAATCAAAAATGGTCTATCTTTCAAATCCCGCCCATTTGTATATTGTCTAAGCAGGTTACAACTAAATTAACTCACACAACAATATAGGAATCTCGGTGTAGAATATACTCAAAAAAACTGGTTTTAATTTCGTATGGGAAGGGGCACGGCCACTTTCCACCCATCTCGGTGTCGAAATACTCTAACACCGGTTTTAATTTCAGATGGGAAGGGTCACGCCCACTTTCCGCCCATCTTTGCACAACTATTTACACTGGATCAACTCACACAAAATTTCAGCACTCTAGGTCTATGACACCTACTGACCATATTCGATAATATGTTTTAACTTCGTATGGGAGGTGCCATGCCCACTTTTCTAATACCGCCCATTTTTGGCACAACTACGCAGGTTTATGCTAGATGCACTCACACAAAAGATAAGTATTATATCTGCCATAGAATGGAATATATTCGAAAATGGGTTTTAACTTCGTATGGGAGGTGCCATGCCCACTTTTCTAATACCGCCCATTTTTGTCAGAACTACGCACATTGATGCTAGAAGCACTTACACAAAATTACAGCACAAAATGTGTCATTCAATAATAGGTTTTAACTTCATATGGGAGGTGCCACGCCCACTTTCCATTACCGCCCATTTTTGGCACAACTACGCACATTGATGCTAGATGCACTTACACCAAATTTGAGCACTATACGTGTCAAAGAACTGACACTATTCGATAATATATTTTAACTTCGTATGGGAGGTGCCATGCCCACTTTTCCAATGCCGCCCCTTTTTGACACAACTGTGCAGACTAATAATTAGTGAACCTGCACAAAAATTCAAGACTCTAGCTGCAACAGTATTCCGAATAGGCTAATTTATAAAAAACGAATAAATCCCCAAATTGTTTGGGAGGTGGCACGCCCACTGAAAATATCAAAAATTTATATAGCCTATTTTCACCACCGGTTCAGTAGTTTAGGCTGCTATAAACCTGCTGAAAACCCTACCTAAAGATCGTCGCAGCCGAAAATTTATCGATAACTATGAAAATTAGTTATGAAAAAAGTTATTGTAATTTGTTTTATTTTTTCTCTTCCATTGTCCATTGAAACGACTTTTTTCAAACTTATTACTCCATAACTAAGCAAGACATCGAAAATATGCCTACCATTAGTTAGTTTAATTTATTTTTTAATTGCTGGAGTATAGGAAAACAATAATTTTTATTTTATTTTGTACAGAAACAAAAGATATTTTTTCCAAAAAAAAAAATAATTCTTAGAATATTGTTCTTCCGATGTTGATGTGAAATTTGCAAAATGTATAGTCCACCGATATACCTTTCATTTAATAAAGGGACTTGATAGGAATAATGCTCACGAAACTAAAGTACAAGTATTAAAGTGATCTCCGACGAGATGTGAACATCTGAACTTAAGGAAATAGCGATATGTTTCAAGAATATTATTAGTATTGCATTTGTTTGTGCCTACTCTTAGTACACATATACAAATTCATTATGTAAATGCGACTGAATATAAATCAAACGATCAAAGACCATCATGATGATGATAATCGTTAATTTTGTTTATCTCAAGTATAAAACAATTTATCTTTTAGCAAATCTACGGCGGAAATTGCATAAATAAATAGAAATTCTAGAGCTGTGGTGGTCACACATATATTTACAGCACAACATCACGGCCACCCACTTACCTACCACTCACTCACTCATTCACTCACTCACGTATTCAATCACTCTCAGTCCAGTCTGGCCCTTCGATAAACTCTATCAATCTGTGTCTCTTTCAACGCCGTCGTATTTAAATTTAAATCATTTATGCTTGATTTCATTGCGTCATTAATCTTTGGAAGTTATTTTTAATGGATGAGCACATTTATTAAACCATAAAAACGACAACAATCATCGGAATAACAACAACGACGACGACAGTAACTGTAACAATAACAATAGCAATGGCCATAACACTACATATTGTTGGGCCAAATAGGATGGCCGGTGCGGAAATGTTGGCCTGAGATGTCAAGAAATAAGATTCACTCAGCAATATCCATGAAGGGTTAAAAATCGGGAATATCGGAAAGAAAAGATATTGCCCTTAAATGGGGACAATATCTTATTAATAATAAAATATATATTCCAAAACTTCACTGAAGGAATTTTTCTCTAAATTCATGTCAACTTCTAAGACTTTTATTTTCTATTTCCCAGCAAAATGAATGAAACTAGTATAGTTCTAGCAAAATATGCGTGTGACCATCGTATAATAGGAAATAAAAACACAATAGTAATAATCCATCTCTCCCCCTCCCCTCCACCAAATTAGACCAACAGAATTGCGAACTCTTAAGACAGACGTACGTAGTACTTACAACATAAAATGGATGGACAGTCAGTCAAAAATGACTCGTCTGACGACGCACAAGAACAGCCAAGAGCCAACCGTCGAACCGACCATCCAACCATCCAAGTGCCATGGACAAATATTGAAAACACTTGAACTCGTCGTCATTAAAAGCGAGCACAGAGAGCACATGAAACTAAAGAAACCGAAACCTAACGTCCAGTCCATAAAACATAAATGGAAGCCAGAAAAAAATCAAAAAGTAATAAGAAATAAATAAATAAAAGAAGAAGAAGCAGATGATGATGAAAAAATAAAACAACATAATCACGCTTATCATCAGTGGCATCGCTATTGCCATCGTCAATCGCCATCATCATCGGTGGTGATAACATTTCGAGAGTATTAAAAGACCGTTTCATCAAAAAGCAATAATCAGGAGTAAGAGGAAGTGATGTGTGGTAGACGGTGGTATGAAAATAGGGTTGTTGAACCTGGAACTTGGAACCGGTTTCAGTCTTGTATTTTTTTTTGAAAATGACTGACCGAAATAAAACAAACGCTAGGTATGTCTGCCTATTCTCACACTTATACATGCAACTCAATGAGATAGAATGGTTGTTTTGCTACTTGGTGCGTTGTAGTTCTCATTCATTTGAGAGAAATGTTGTTTTGTTGAAAAATCGCTGCAAAGCCTTCTATCTTATGGGCCAGATATCATTTGTGAAGATGGCGGTCAGACAGGTGGACATGGGTAAATCGATCCAATTAGTGATTGTAAGTCGTTTCGTATATAAATACTAGCAGTACCCGCTGCTTCGCACGCTCTGTCCGTCTCTGTTTTTGGATAGTATTTATTTGATTTTCTTTTCTAAAATAGTAAATTGGAAACATAGCACTCATATACAGTCAAAGGAATGTGCTTGTCGATGGGCACTGTGTTAGCTGAACTCCCTTAGTATATATATTTTTATAATTTTCTACCCAGTTTCGAACAAAAAATTACCACCTTTCACCAAATTTCGAAAAAAAAAATCCATTTGATGGCGCTTCTACATGGTCAGAGGAATTTACATACAAATTTTACGAATCTAGCTCTAATATTAAAGTTGGTACCATATATTAGTACCATTTTTATCCCTTTTTTGTCCCGCTCACCCTTATTAGTACACATTCGGAATAAATCCATTTAGATTGCGCTTTTACGTTGATAAAGGAGCTTACACACCAAATTTCGCGACTAGCTGCAATACTTAAATTAGTACCATTATTGTCCCTTGCAACCCTAAAAAGTAATTTTGAGAAATCCAATTTTAATGCTCTTATACATCGTCAGAGGAATTTACACACCAAATTCCACGACCATAGCTGCAATACTTTAGTTGGTACCATTTGTATCCTTTTTTGTCCCGCTCACCCCTTATAAGTACAAATTTCGAAAAATCAATTTAAATTTGCGCTTTTACGCTGTCAGAGGAATTTACACACAAAATTACACGACTATAGCTGCAGTACCAGTTGCTACCATTTTTATCCCTTTTGGTCCCCCTCAACCCTTATAAGTTTTCAAAAAAAATCATTTAGATTGCTCTTCTACGTTGTCAAAGGAATTTACAAATCAAATTTCGCGACTATAGCTGCAATACTTAAATTAGTACCATTTTCATCCCTTTTTGTCCCTCGCAACCCTTAAAAGTAACGCGCTTCTACATGGTCAGAGGAATTTACATACCAAATTTCACAGTTATAGCTACAATACTTTAGTTGGTACCATTGTTATCCCTTTTTGTCCCGCTCACCCCTTATAAGTACAAATTTCGAAAAATCAATTTATATTGCAAGTCTACGTTGTCAGAGAAATGTAAATACCGATTTTCACGATTCTAGCTACAATTCTTAAATTGGTACCATTTTTATCCCTTTTTGTCTCTTTCCTCCCTTAAAAGGACAAATTTCGAAATTTGTCGTCTGTATGGTCATTGCAAGGGACACACCGAATTGCATGTTTCTAGCTACTGTCATTTAGTCAGGACGAAAGTTCGATGTTTATCCCTTTTTTGTCCCATTTTGCCCCCTAAAAGTACGAATTTCGTAAAACCCTTTCTTAGTCGACGTCTACGTTATATTTGGGAACTACCCTGAAAATTTCATTACCCTGGCTTCAGCCGTTTGGTCTATGGGCTGGTCAATGATAAGTCAGTCAGTCTGTCAGTAACGCAACTCTTTTATATATAAAGATAACTCCGTACGACACTAAATTTAACTAGTAAATCAAAAAATTTTTTTTTTCAAATCCATGCTTTATGCAAGCAGAATTCTATTGGGCCTAGAAATTCTTTTTTAGTTATCTTTTGTAGAAGGAAAAATTACTGCAAAATTTCAGTTTTTTATCTGCCATAGAACGGCATATATTCGAAAATGGGTTTTAACTTCGTATGGGAGGTGCCACGCCCACATTTCCATTACCGCCCATTTTTGTCACAACTACGCACATTAATGCTAGATGCACTTACACAAAATTACATTAGGTGTAATTTTGGTTTTAACTTCATATGGGAGGTGCCACGCCCACTTTTGCATTACCGCCCATTTTAGGCGCAACTACGCACATTGATGCTAGATGCACTTAAACAAAATTTGAGCACTATACGTGTCATAGAACTAACACTACTCGATAATATGTTTTAACTTCGTATGGGAGGTGGTACGCCCACTATTCCAATACCGCCCATTTTTGGCAGAACTACGCACATTGATGGTAGATGCACTTACACAAAATTTCAGCACTCTAGGTGTCATAGAACTGACAATATTCAATAATAGGTTTTAACTTCGTATGGGAGGTGCCACGCCCACTTTTCCAATACCGCCCATTTTTGGCACAACTATGCACATTGATGCTAGATGCACTTACACAAAATTACAGCACTCTATGTGTCATAGAACTGACTATATTCAATAATAGGTTTTAACTTCGTATGGGGGGTGCCACGCCCACTTTTCCAATACCACCCATTTTTGGCACAACTATGCGAATTGATGCTAGATGCACTTACACAAAATTTCAGCACTCTAGGTGTCATAGAACTGACAATATTCAATAATAGGTTTTAACTTCGTATGGGAGGTGCCACGCCCACTTTTCCAATACCGCCCCTTTTTGGCACAACTATGCGAATTGATGCTAGATGCACTTACACAAAATTTCAGCACTCTAGGTGTCATAGAACTGACAATATTCAATAATAGGTTTTAACTTCGTATGGGAGATGCCACGCCCACTTTTCCAATACCGCCCATTTTTGGCACAACTATGCGAATTGATGCTAGATGCACTTACACAAAATTTCAGCACTCTAGGTGTCATAGAACTGACAATATTCAATAATAGGTTTTAACTTCGTATGGGAGGTTCCACGCCCACTTTTCCAATACCGCCCATTTTTGGCACAACTATGCACATTGATGCTAGATGCACTTACACAAAATTTCAGCACTCTAGGTGTCATAGAACTGACAATATTCAATAATAGGTTTTAACTTCGTATGGGAGGTGCCACGCCCACTTTTCCAATACCGCCCATTTTTGGCACAACTATGCGAATTGATGCTAGATGCACTTACACAAAATTTCAGCACTCTAGGTGTCATAGAACTGACAATATTCAATAATAGGTTTTAACTTCGTATGGGAGGTGCCACGCCCACTTTTCCAATACCGCCCCTTTTTGGCACAACTATGCGAATTGATGCTAGATGCACTTACACAAAATTTCAGCACTCTAGGTGTCATAGAACTGACAATATTCAATAATAGGTTTTAACTTCGTATGGGAGATGCCACGCCCACTTTTCCAATACCGCCCATTTTTGGCACAACTATGCGAATTGATGCTAGATGCACTTACACAAAATTTCAGCACTCTAGGTGTCATAGAACTGACAATATTCAATAATAGGTTTTAACTTCGTATGGGAGGTGCCACGCCCACTTTTCCAATACCGCCCCTTTTTGGCACAACTATGCGAATTGATGCTAGATGCACTTACACAAAATTTCAGCACTCTAGGTGTCATAGAACTGACAATATTCAATAATAGGTTTTAACTTCGTATGGGAGGTTCCACGCCCCTTTGTCCAATTGGTCAAATTTTTCCATTTCCTTGTATTGTCATCGAAAATGATTAAGTGTGCAAAATTTGAGCAAAATTGGTTGAGAAAAAAGCTTTCAAAAATTGATTTCAAATTTTGTGGCACACATATATAGAAAGTAACCTTATATAAAGCATGGAAAAATAGCATTCTTAAATCTGAGTAAAATCCATACTCCAATTTAGTGTATAAATTTTACTCTAATTTAGTTAAAATTTCCTTACGAGAAGTAGATGTGAGTACAGATTCCTTATTTCAAAGCCAGAAGAAATAGTACATGTACTCAAAATAGGGTAGTAAATTTACTTAAAACATTTTTTTTGGATCTAGTAAAAACCTGTGCGGAAAAAATTTACTAGATTTTAAGAAAGAAAATGACGAAGAAATTTTTTGTATGGCAAAATCCCATTTAGGAAGTTTTTACTTAAAAATATGTTTATTCCTTCAAAAAAGTTATTATGAGAGTTTCAACTTATTCCAATGTCTTCATACATTGAAGTGTTAACGAACTTATAAAAAAATACTTCAGTGTGTTTAGAAAAATACATGAATAGTAGTCTAAGAAGCAATTCTCGTTCATATGCCAAGAGTTTCTTCTTAAGTACTTCAAACATTATCTAGCTCAACTATTTATGGTAGAAGAAACATGAAACGTTTGAGAGAACTATTCCATGTTGTCATTTTTGTTATGGGTGTTGCATACGCTGAAGCGAAATATTTTATTTCAATTATCAAGTGAAGTTTTAGTCAGGTTGAGTACAAATTTACTTGGTTGAAGTCAAATTTTCCTCAGATTGAGTATAAATTTACTTGGTTTGACTACCAATTTACTTAGTTTGAGTAAATATTTACTTGGATTGAGGAAAAAATCGAAAATCAGATTGAGTATACATTTACTTGATTTGAGTAAAATTTCTTAAAAATTTTCCTTGCATTAAGTAAAAATTTACTTGGTTTGAAGAACATTTTTTCTGATTTTTGAGTAAATTGTACTTGCTTTGAGGAAAATTTGAACCGGAATCAAGGCCAAAGTATGTCCTATTTTCAAGGAGAGGTTTAGTATTGATGTTATTATTGCGAAGTTAGATTTTCCTCAGTTTTAGTACATATTTACTGTAATCTGTATCTGAGTGTAACCATCAATGATAGCAAAACTGTAGGACTTGACATTTTGAAAAATTGAGTAGTTGTTTTTAATTTTACTGCCGGTCTTAGAAACGCGAGTGGTGCCAAACGAAAAGGGGACGTTTTGCCAATCTAAATAAATTTAGTTTTGGTTTTGGGAAGTGGAATGTACATACCGAATTTCGTTATTATATCTGGATCCACTAGGTCAGTACCAATTTTATCCATTTTTGCTCATATTCTCCTCTTAAGAGTACCAATTTCGTAAATCACTTTTACATATCACGTGTACATATGATTAGAGGCATGTTTACACATAATTTCAGTTTCTATTGTCGTGCCACTGGTACCATTCTTATCCCTATTTGCCCATTTCACGCCCTAAAATATTTGCATCCAACAAGACGGCGCTACTTGTCATACAGAGCGCTTAACAATCGATTTATTTCAAATTCAGTTCAATGTGGTAACATCTTTATTTCCAGAAGTGGTCGTGTTCACTGACCCCCTCGTTCTTGCGATTTAACGCCTTTAGATTACTTTAAGAGAAAAATTGGTCAAAAATTGGACTGAACGAATAGACTAGTATATTGTTATAAACCATATTTCTGTGTTGTATTATTAATTCAATTTCTCAATCTCAACATCATTTTGAATGATTATGAGTCATTCCATGTCAAAGGGTACGATTTTTGACCTCGATAGCTGCGATTGTTTTGAATGTTTGTGTATGTATTCTTCTCATAAAAATATTGTATACTTATTTTTGAAAAAAAAAATAGACATTTTTCACGAGTTATGTCCAATTTAACAGAGAAAAAGTTTTTTTTTAGTTTTTTTTTTAAAAAGTGTGTTCATTCAATCGCTTGTAACTCCTAAAACACTGGACCGATATTAATGTACTATACCTAGTTTTTGAGGTAATTTCAATTTTTTTTCGGTAGCTGTCACTTTTGAAGCTTTTATTCTTTGACATTTGACAAGTAGAAACTACACCATTACTTCAACAACGCATTGAAATTATTAAAATTCATGAATGGAAATGATCCGGAATTCCAACGAAAACTAATCTGGACTGATGAGGCCCATTTCCAGCTCGGTGGCTACGTTAACAAGCAAAATTGTCGCATATGGGGCTCGGAAAACCCAAGAGTTATTGCCTCTCCATCCTCATCGTGTGACTGTTTGGTGCGGTTTATGGTCCGGCGGGGTCATTGGACCTTACTTTTTCGAAAATGAGGTTGGATCAACAGTTACGGTGAATGGATTGCGCTATCGAGAGATGATTAATGATTTTTTATGGTCGGAGTTGGATGGTATTGATCTGGACAACGTTTACTTTCAACAAGATGGCGCTACATGCCACACAAGCAACGAAACCATTGCTCTTTTACGGGAAAAGTTTCCGGACCGTGTTATCTCTCGAAGAGGTGATCAGAATTGGTCACCGAGATCTTGTGATTTAACACTTCGCGACTTCTTCCTTTGGGGCCACGTGATTCAAGATCTCAAAGATAAAATTCGTGAGGCTATCGAGGACATAGGGCAGCAACTTTACGATTTGGTCATGAAAAATTTCATGAAAATGATATGGTCCTGTAAGCGTGGTCGTGGTGGCCATTTGGCTGATGTTTTTTTTCATTATTAACGGCATACCTTCCTCTTTATTGTGAAATAAACATCCTATCATTTATCTCAAAAAATGGCATTTTTCTTTGAATACCAAAATAACATCTCTTGTTGGAAAACCCTGTAGATAATTGAATTGCATTTCGGTCGTTAATAAAAGAAAACAAATCTATCGATGCTTATTTAAATTCCGTCGATAGAGAAGTCAGTAAGATTTGAAACTCTCTCATCAAAGTACGTCTATAATGTTGGGTTAGACAAATCTAGCTTTAAGCTCGTCATCAACTTCGGGAATAGACTTAAAGAAGATTGAGTGAGTAATATCAAGGCAGTAGTCACAAAAACTGATGATCGGTCTCGTTCCAGAACTCTCGGCTTGGTCACAAATGACCCAGAAAATTATGCTAAAATTCTTGAACTTGCTACTGTTTAAAAACCTGATGTAACTGACCACGTATATATTTGCATGATTTGCCCCTTCGGACAGCAAAAAAGCTCCAAAATTTCCATTTTACTAAATATCACTTCCCGGTTATTTCCCCTCTCACTGAACCGGTTGATCGATTTCCGATTTTTCCATCCCTAATGGAGTAAGCAAAAGAAATGTCAATGTTATGACCATTGGATGAGCATCTTTATTACTCCAGCTCCATTTGCAATTGACTGGGAGTGATGGAGGAGTGATGCATGATGCTCTCGGTGGCGGATAGAGAAATTTCAAATCACATTTCAAACTCATCAAAAGGCTATAACGATTTGCCAGCCAGCCAACCAACCAAACAGCCAGCTAGTAGCCAAAGAACGTAATGTTTCTAATTTATGTTCGCAATAGCTCCATCACCACTCATCCATGCGCTCGCTGCCATCATTCAATGCTGTTGACTGATGCCTGCGCTATCCGCTCGGTTCCTCATCAATTTTGAAATCCAATAAAAATACAAAAGAAGGAGAAAGCAACGCAAAAAAAACAGCTCAAATAAAATTTCATTTAAAATGAAAACGAGCCGGAAAAAAAGAACGACGAAACTTACCAACGTTTTCAATCAAAACGGGATTACCATAAGTAATGGCCAATTCGAGTACTTGCATGTAATTGGCATCGCTCTGCTTAATCACTTTGAGATCGTTTTTCTTCTCCATATTTTTAATCCATTTGTTAGCTTGAACTGTGACGGCGACGGCGGCGAGGACGAGTATATTTACATATTAACATTTCGCATTTTTAATTAGTTATTAGCAATTGCTGAAAACTGTTTGTTGTGTCGGCTTACCTTGCGGATCTATTAGCAGCGAATAACGATGGGAATTGGCAACAATAATTGCATTTTCCACAGAAAAGTTATCTGCCGGTAAGCCGGCTAATGACCAAGCTCTTATTTGCATCGGATTACCCAGCGTGTTGGCCAGCGAGAATTTTTCCGAGCAGGGTATTTTACGTTGGCGGCACACCTCATTCCATTCCTCGAGTATGCGGACACGGTACTGTTCCGAAAAAAAAAACAAGAACAAACATAAGGCGATTAAACAAATAGCTGAGTTGAGTACATGCTGCAAATATTGTTTGAAATGGAAATTAATTTCAAAATAATTATTTATTTGAAAGTGTGCCCACGTGTCGTTTGTGAGTGGTATGTGGGGTGGGTTTGTTAAGTGGCAACAGTTATTAAAATTGGACAATACACCCTGACTCTGATTAAACAGGGAAGATAAAAATAAATTAAAATACAAAATAGGGTGTATCGATGGACGACAAATCATTAATGTCCTGGAAGAAGCACCGTCTTACAAAATGCACCAGGGACCATAAGAAAAAAATGTTTTATTTTTAAGAATATGAATTTTTCACGTTTTGTCCTTGAACATATAGGTAGCCCCAGACTGAATCGATCCTAGACAATCCAAAGATATCCATAGATTAGAAAAAATTTCTTTGAAAATTATTCTTAACAAAATTTTGCATTTTTTTCAACAAAATTGCAAAAGTGTGGGTTCCAAACTTTGGATTTTTCTAATAGTCGTTATTTCTTTATTAATCGCAGAGATTTGGTATGGAGTTAAAAATATACTAAACACTTTCTTGTCGATGCTTTGAGATGTTTTACAAATTTTTTGTATTGTATTTTTTGTGTATAAAAAATTGGCAATTTTATAGAGAAAGCTTCTAAATTATGCCTACGATAATTGAAAGAAAGTGTGGAAGAAAAGAAAAATTGGAAGCGAAATAATGTTGTCGCTTTTTTGGAAATAAAAACGATAAAAAACAAGTAAGAAGCTTCAGTCGGCTCTAAGAGAACATATATACGGCAGTTGTAAGACCAGTCTAAATTCTGTGCTTACCAGGAGTATCGTGTCACATGGTCCCAGCTTCTACATTTACAAAACATTTGATCATTTACAAAACATGATCAAATATAAGGCCATAGCGAATTCCATGCACCAGTACACTAGTTATGAAGGACTAGCAGTACCCGCTGCTTCGCACGCGAAAAAGCCAGGTATTTGTTATTAGTTTTATCCGTCTCTGTTTTACGATAGTATTTATTTGATTTTCTTTTCTAAAATAGTAAATTGGAAACATAGCACTCATATACAGTCAAAGGAATGTGCTTGTCGATGGGCACTGTGTTAGCTGATCTCCCTTGGAATATATATTTTTTATTATTTTCTACCCAGTTTTTAACAAAAAAAATACAACCGCACAGCCTTTTATTCGAAAAAAAATCCATTTTGATGGCGCTTCTAAAGGGTGTTTTTTATTGGGGTATAGAACTTTAAGTTGGCATCACTTTTTTAACTGGCGGCCATTTTGTTAGCTGTCAAGTGATTAATATTTAGTTTGGTTTGCCATTTCATCATGAACAGGTTGACAAAAGAACAACGCTTGCAAATCGTGCAAATTTATTTCGAAAGTAATGGTTCAGTTCGCGAAGTTCACCATTTTATGGTCGACATAATCGTCCATCAGAGCAATTAATTCGGTTAACCATGGATCGTTTTCGCACTACGTTTACTCTATGTGATAATACGCATCCGCAGAGACGTCGAACAGTGCGCACCGAAGAAACAATTGCCGCTGTAGAGCAAAGTGTTGAAGAGGACCCGAATGAATCGGTTCGCCACCTTGCACAGCAATTGGAGTGGTTGAAAATTGGACCTGTAGAATTGGCTATATTCGAGCCAGCCGCGGTACATGGTCAGAGGAATTTACATACTAAATTTCATGATTCTAGCTGTAATTCTAACGTTGCTACCATTTTTATCCCGCTCTCCCCTTAAAAGTACAAATTTCGAAAAATCAATTTGGATTTGTTCTTCTACGTTGCCAGAGGAATTGACACACCAAATTTCACGACTATAGCTGCAATACTTAAATTAGTACCATTATTATTCCTTTTTGTCCTTCGTAACCCTTAAAAGTACAAATATTGGAAAAATCCCATTTTAATGTGCTTATACATGGTCAGAGGAATTAACATACCAAATATCACGATTTTTGCTATAATAATTTAGTTGGTACTATTTTTATCCCTTTTTGTCCTGCTCACCTCTTATAAGTAAAAATTTCGAAAAATTCAATTTTACTGCGCTTCTACATGGCCAGAAGAACTTACATATCAAATTTCAAGATTCTATATGCAATACTTTAGTTGGAACCATTTTTATCCGATTCGAAAGATCCAATTTTACTGCGCTTTTACATGGGTAGAAGAACTTACATATCAATTTTCACGACTATAGTTGCAATACGATTGGTACCATTTATATCCCTTTTTGTCCCGATCACTTCTTATAAGTACAAATTTCGAAAAATCAAATTTTACTGCGCTTCTACATGGTCAGAAGAACTTACATATATAATTTCAAGATTCTACCTGCAATACTTCAGTTGGTACCATTTTCATCCCTTTTTGTCCCTCGCAACCCATAAAAGTTCAAATTTTGAAAAATCCAATTTTACTGCGCTAACATGGTAAGAATAACTTATACATACATCAAATTTCAAGATTCTAGCTGCAATACTTTAGTTGGTACCATTTTTATCCCTTTTTGTCCCGCGCAACCCTTAAAAGTACAAAATTCATTTATATTCCGCTTCTATGTGGTGAGAGGAATTTACATACCAAACTTCACGACTATAGCTGCAATACTCTAGTTGGTACCATTTTTATCCCGCTCACCCCTTATAAGTACAAATTTCGGAAAATCAATTTATATTGCAAGTCTACGTTGTCAGAGGAATGTAAATACCGATTTTCACGATTCTAGCTGCAATTCTTAAATTGGTACCAAAAGAACAAATTTCGAAAAAATCCCTATTTGTAGTTTTTCTCTGCGTGGTCAGTGCAAGTAACACACCGAATTTCATGTTTCTAGCTACTGGCGTTTAGTCAAGACGAAGGTACGATGTTTATCCCTTTTTGTCCCATTTTAACCCTAAAATTACGAATTTCGTAAAACCCTTTCTTAATCGACGTCTACGTCATATTTGGGAACTACCCTGAAGATATCATGAGCCTGGCTTTAGCCGTTTGGTCTGTGGGCTGGTCAATGATAAGTCAGTCAGTAATATATAGATTTTATATTACCTAAGATAGAGACAATTGTGTGGGAGGTACAGGAAGGGGCGTGGCTACAGCGTAACTATTTTTTATATTTAAAATATATATTTATATTTAAAATGTTTATAAAAATATTTCCAAATATCAAATCATTTGCAAGATTTGGACTACCAATATGGATGTTATATCGGTTTTATTATAACTAAAGTTTGCCACTATGTGTGGGTGGTACCAGTAGGGGTGTGGCAATATCGTCCATATTCCACACGAGTGTAACCTGCATAAAAGCATTGCCAAATATCAAATTTCGTAGTATTCCGATCCTTTGTATAGAAGTTATAAAAGCATTAATTTTACATAGTTTAGGGTGATTTGTGTGGGTGGGTTTTTTATTGGGGTATAGAACTTTAAGTTGGCATCACTTTTTTAACTGGCGGCCATTTTGTCAGCTGTCAAGTGATTAATATTTAGTTTGGTTTGACATTTCATCATGAACAGGTTGACAAAAGAACAACGCTTGCAAATCGTGCAAATTTATTTCGAAAGTAATGGTTCGGTTCGCGAAGTTCACCGCAAGTTCCGTCCATTTTATGGTCGACATAATCGTCCATCACAGCAATTAATTCGGTTAACCATTGATCGTTTTCGCACTACGTTTACTCTATGTGATAATACGCATCCGCAGAGACGTCGAACAGTGCGCACCGAAGAAACAATTGCCGCTGTAGAGCAAAGTGTTGAAGAGGACCCGAATGAATCGATTCGCCACCGTGCACAGCAATTGGAGCTTTGTCCATCAACTTTATGAAAGATTTTGCGCAAAGATCTTGGCTTGCGACCTTACAAGATCCAGCTTGTGCAAGAATTAAAGCCGCTAGACCGTGCAATGCGTCGTGATTTTGGTGTATGGGCCGAAAATGAGATTCATCTCGATGCTGATTTTCATCACAAAATTTTGTTCAGTGATGAGGCTCATTTTTGGTTGAATGGCTACGTCAACAAGCAAAATTGCCGCATTTGGAGTGAAGATAATCCACATGAGACCCTTGAGACGCCATTACATCCACAAAAACTGACTGTTTGGTGTGCTCTATGGGCTGGTGGAGTCATTGGGCCATACTTCTTCCGAAATAATGCTGGAGATTCAGTTACCGTTAATGGAGACCGGTATAGAGCCATGATAACCGACTATTTTGTTCCAACATATGGCCCCATATGCTCGAAAAAGTGGTTGAAAATTGGACCTGTAGAATTGGCTATATTCGAGCCAGCCGCGGCGGCCACATGCCCGAAATCATATTTAAACATTAATGTCTTAAAATTATCCTTCCAATAAAGCCAAATTGATGG
>CANDYM010000256.1:0-36679 GCA_947397865.1 Polietes domitor
GTTATAAAGAGTTCAAACCATATGTAGCTCATTCTGCGCCACCCTGTAGAACGCTATACGCTCGAGCAAAATTAGGAAATGTTAAAAACTTACTTCCAAAGTAGCGTGTCTTTAAGGCAAACTGTAGGAAATTTACGTGTAAAATTTTCGTGTTTAGAGGTTTTCACTCATTTTCATCTCGGTGGCTATGTCAATAGGCAAAATTGCCGTATATAGGGTTCATAGGACCTACTTGTGGCTATTGAGAAGCCAATGCATCAGCAACGAGTCGCTGTCGGACGAGCTACTGCCGAGCTAGTCGTGGTAGGCACATGAACGATACTGTGTTTCATTATTAAATGGCAAAGTTCAACCTTTCCAATAAAACCATAAATTTGAAAAAATAATCAGTATTTTATTCAGTATTGATTCTAATTTAAAATTTTAAATGGCCCACCCAATAGTTATATCTTTTGCTGTTTGAAAGATATTGATAATTTTTTACCAAATAAACATAAACTAAAAAAATGAAAATTGAAAAAGTTAAATTCGGCCAGGCCGAATCTTGTGTACCCTCCACCACGATTGCACTCTACAGCATTTTTGGCAGATTAGAGGTTTTTGACATGCTACATCACAGATTTTTATTCCCTTTCACCCTAAAAGTACAAATTTCAAAAAATATTTATACACAGTCAGAGGAATGTAACGGTGAAATGTATGATTCTAGATGTATCAATTTGGTCGGTACTAATTGTATCCCTATTTGCCCATTTTGACGCTAAAAGTAGGATAAATATCGCTTTATTTTGATCAGTCCAGCTGAAGCAGCCTGATTGGTACCATTTTTGTCGCCTTTAGCCCCGTTTCCCCTAAAAGTATGGACGTATTATATTTTTACTGCGACTTACATAGTTCACAGTGTTTGGGGTTTCCCCGACTTTTTTCATTTCCCGGGAAAACGGGAATGAAATGTTTCATTTCATTATTTATTATTTATTTTAGGTATATCCAATATCGTTTAAAATATCGACATTTAGTAACTGGTATGCTTTTTTAAAATTCTGACATTTCTGAATTCAAAACGAATGTTTATGTCAAGAGGAAGAGGAATATACGCAACAAATTTCAAGTTCATATAAAGCAGAAATTTAAAAAAGCTTAAATATTTTAAATAAAGGGTGATTTTTTAAGAGCTTGATAACTTTTTTTTTTTTAAAAAACGCATAAAATTTGCAAAATCTCATCGGTTCTTTATTTGAAACGTTAGATTGGTGCATGACATTTACTTTTTGAAGATAATTTCATTTAAATGTTGACCGCGGCTGCGTCTTAGGTGGTCCATCCGCTTAGTCCAATTTTGGCATTTCCACGTTTTTGAGTAACAGAGACCCAATTGGTGCGAACGGCGACGAATCGAAAATTGGTGGTCATCATTAACACTGGCCGATACAGCTGCGATATTTTCTTCAGTTCGCACTCTACGTAAGCGTGTTGGTGGTTTAATGTCCAACAATGTAAATTTTGGTGCGAAATTTAGTCACAATAGCCCGAATAGCCGCTTCAGTGGGTCGATTAAACTGACCATAAAATGGAAGCGCGCAATGAACTTTCTTAACAGAGCACGCATTTTGATAATAAAATTCAATAATTTGCAAGCGTTGTTCGTTTGTAAGACGATTCATGATGAAATGTCAAAGCATACTGAGCATCTTTCTCTTTGACACCATGTCTGAAATCCCACGTGATCTGTCAAATACTAATGCATGAAAAT
The DNA here is from genome assembly GCA_947397865.1 of Polietes domitor. NCBI lineage: Eukaryota > Metazoa > Arthropoda > Insecta > Diptera > Muscidae > Polietes > Polietes domitor. The sequence continues at coordinate 1,754 of CANDYM010000256.1, forward strand.
CCTAACCTCAAAAAAATCAGTCTTTATTAGGAAGTACTTTCAGTCCTTGTTAGGTGGAGGGTATAAAAATAAATAAGGAAACAAGTAACTGATATGACGGAATGCTATGACGTATTTAATATAAAAAGGGGACGAAAATTTTTTAAAGAAAGAAGTTGAAAATATTCTAAACTGTATAAAATTAACATTATAAAAAATTAATATTAATTAAATAAATTCATAAAAAACGTTCAAATAGTCCATTAATTATTTGTTCTTATAAAGGGTCATTTAAATATTCAGTAGGATATATTTCTATTCCTATTATAGGATGGGCCATTTAAATTTTTAAATTAGAATCGGCTGTAAAAAAGTACTGATTATTTTTTCACATTTCTAGTTTTATTGGAAAGACTGAACTTTGGAACACAGTATCATTCATATGACTACCACGAGTGGCTCGTCAGTACCTCATCTGATCAATCGAATTTTTCTGTACATGGTCCAATGATGCCGCCAGCTCAAAATCCAAAAATTTACTCGTTGTGGATGCATTGGCGTCTCAATAGTCACCATATACGGCAATTTTGCTTATTTGCATAGCCACTGAGATGAAAATGAGCTTCATCTGAAAACACAAAAAATGTCCACATAAATTTCTTACAGTTTGCGTTAAGGACTCACTACGTTGGGATTATGTTTGCATTCTATTTTGCAAATGTCAAACATAAACCTGGAAATAAAAATAAGAATGCATGCAATGCACCTTTCAAAGTCTGAGTAATCGGTAGTTCGAATTAAAAGCGTTAAATGGCCTACCCTATAGATTTCTCTGAAAGATTCCAGGTGAACATTTTTAATTGTATCCCTATTTTTAGACCATTTCTTACTGGTTTCATATGCAAAATAAATTGTTCTTTATGAAGATTTTCACCTTTTATTTCGTCGATTCTTCCAAGAAACAAGAAATTTAAAGTTAAACCAGATAGCACGAAGGGTTAAGTATTGATACTACGGCAGTTATAGTATTGTCAGTGTGATATTTTTGTTTCAAAATAAAGATCCTGCAAATATCCTCACAAAATGTTTGTATTCCCCTAGCTGGGTTTCGCAAAAAATGGCGACTTAGCGAATTTATAATGTTTTATTTGTAGTAATCTATATATATAAAAGAGTTGCGTTACTGACTGACTGACTGACTGACTTATCATTGACCAGCCCCCAGACCAAACGGCTGAAGCCAGGGTCATGAAATTTTCAGGGTAGTTCCCAAATATGACGTAGACGTCGACTAAGAAAGGGTTTTACGAAATTCGTACTTTTAGGGGATAAAATGGCCCAAAAAGGGATAAACATCGAACCTTCGTCCTGACTAAACGGCAGTAGCTATAAACTTGAAACTCGGTGAGTTCCTTGCAATAACCATGCAGACGAGCTACAAATAGGGATTTTTCGAAATTTGTACTTTTAAGGGCCGAGCGGGACAAAAAGGGATAAAAATGGTACCAACTAAAGTATTACAGCTAGAAACGTGAAATTTGGTATGTAAATTCCTCTGACCATATATAGAAACGAAGTACAATTAGATTTTTTCGAAATTTGTACTTTTAAGGGAAGAGAGGGACAAAAAGGGATAAAAATGGTACCAACTAAAGTATTACAGCTAGAAACGTGAAATTTTGTATGTAAATTCCTCTGACCATATATAGAAACGAAGTAAAATTTGATTTTTTCGAAATTTGTACTTTTAAGTGCCGAGCGGGACAAAAAGGGATAAAAATGGTACCAACTAAAGTATTACAGCTAGAAACGTGAAATTTGGTATGTAAATTCCTCTGACCATATAGAAACGAAGTAAAATTTGATTTTTTCGAAATTTGTACTTTTAAGGGAAGAGAGGGACAAAAAGGGATACAAATTGTACCAACTAAAGTATTACAGCTAGAAACGTGAAATTTGGTATGTAAATTCCTCTGACCATATAGAAACGAAGTAAAATTTGATTTTTTCGAAATTTGTACTTTTAAGGGAAGAGAGGGACAAAAAGGGATAAAAATGGTACCAACTAAAGTATTACAGCTAGAAACGTGAAATTTGGTATGTAAATTCCTCTGATCATATAGAAACGAGGTAGAGTTTGATTTTTTCGAAATTTGTACTTTTAAGAGAAGAGCGGGACAAATTGGGATAAAAATGGTACCAACTAAAGTATTACAGCTAGAAACGTGAAATTTGGTATGTAAATTCCTCTGACCATATAGAAACGAAGTAAAATTTGATTTTTTCGAAATTTGTACTTTTAAGGGAAGAGAGGGACAAAAAGGGATAAAAATGGTACCAACTAAAGTATTACAGCTAGAATCGTGAAATTTGGTATGTAAATTCCTCTGACCATATAGAAATGAAGTAAAATTTGATTTTTTCGAAATTTGTACTTTTAAGGGAAGAGAGGGACAAAAAGGGATAAAAATGGTACCAACTAAAGTATTACATCTAGAAACGTGAAATTTGGTATGTAAATTCCTCTGACCATATAGAAACAAAATAAAATTTGATTTTTTCGAAATTTGTACTTTTAAGGGAAGAGAGGGACAAAAAGGGATAAAAATGGTACCAACTAAAGTATTACATCTAGAAACGTGAAATTTGGTATGTAAATTCCTCTGACCATATAGAAACAAAATAAAATTGGATTTTTCGAAATTTGTACTTTTTAGGGGGTAGGCGGGACAAAAAGGGTTCCAATTTAAGAATTGCAGCTGCAGTCGGGAAATTTGGAGTGTAAACTGTTTGTAAAGCACAATCTAAATGGATTTTTTTAAATTTTCTTATAGGGGGTGAGCAACAAGGGATAAAAGTAGTACCAACTAAAGTATTGGAGCTATAGTCGTGAAATGTGGTGTGTAAGTTCCACTGACAACGAGAAGAGCAAATCTAAACGATTTTTTTTAAATTTTGTACATATAAACAATGAGCGGGATAAAAATAGTACCAACTAAAATATTTCAGCTATAGTCGTAAAATTTTGCGTGTAAATTTCTCTAACAACGTAGACTTGAAACATAAATGGATTTCTCGAAATTTGTACTTTTAAGTTGCGAGCGGGACAAAAAGGGATAAAAATGGTACCAACTTTAGTATTACAGCTAGAATCGTGATATTTAGTGTGTAAATTCCTCTGACCATATAGAAGCGCAGTAGTTTGATTTTTCAAAATTTGTACTTTTAAGGGGTGAGCGGGACGAAAATGGATAAAAATGCTGTACAATCATTTAATTAAGTAAGCACGGAACATAAATGGATATTTCAAAATTTGTACTTAAATGGGGGGATACGGGACAACAAGGAATAAATGTGTTACAAAAAAAGTACATATTTTTAGGGGAAGCAAAAACACAAGTTACCTACAGTAATTTTTCAAAATGTGTACATTTTGGGAAAGAAGTGCAAAAAGTTATAAACTGGCTGGCTGAATCTAGAAACATGAGATCGATGATATAAATGGTTGTAATATTTTGTTCAAAACTTGGTAGAAAATTACAAAAATTATACATACGATGTAGTTCAGCTAAAATAGTGCATATCGACAAGCACATTCCTTTGACTGCGTGTGAGTGGTAGCTAATAGGAGGTTTCCAAATTACTATTTTAGATTTATCTATATTCACCAAAAGAAAATTAAATAAATACTATCCAAAAACAAAGACGGATAAAATTATCAATAAACTGGCTTTTTCGCGTGCGAAGCAGCGGGTACTGCTAGTATAATATAAACAAATACTCATTATTATTGTCAGTAATCTAAATATATATATTTGAAATATATCTAAAGTTTCCACTTCTAAATTAGGGCTCAAAATAATCAATAAAATATTTTTTATATTTCTGTATTCCCGGGAAATTGAACATTTTTTGCCGGGAATTCCCGTCCAGATTTTTTCGGGAATTCCCGGACCCCAAACCCTAATAGTTCATCATACGGTGGAGGTTATAATAATGAAAATTATTTTATGAAAAATCTCTTTTTTCAGTAATAGCTAAGGTTTTTTGTAGATTTTTTTGAACTAGCATATTGTCCTGACTCAAGACCATTTTGCATATATATTTAATAGAATTCAAATTTATTTACAAATGGCATGGTGACATTTATTAGTTGGATGCAGACTACCCTATCATGATGTCCACCATTTCAAAGGTTTGTGAGAATCATTTTCTTTAAATTTATATTTAAATTTCATTTTTCCATTGAAAACCAGCGAAAATGTCTCAATATCTCTAACAGAACAATTGTTTTAAATGTATGTTTCACACCAGTTTGCCGCGAAAGATAATGCCTCTGGTGTAATTAAACAGTAAGCATATTTTTACAGTACTTTGTACTTTTTTGTGCTCCCAATATTTCATGAACAATTACAATCAATTACTACTATATGCAGAAATTCACATGACCTTTACAAAACTACAAACAAAAAGCTGCTGATTGAAGCATTACTTCATTCTTTTTATTCGCAAATAAAGTTGTTTTAATTAACGATAAATACTCAACAGCATCAAAAAAGAAAAGCATAAAGAGGAGATAAAGTAATGTCGGTATTCGTAAAAAAATGTTATATGATGCCTATAGTGTTACAACATGAGCAACTTGAGGGAATTTAAGTATTATTTTGAAATTATCAGTGTGATATTTAAAACATCATTGCATAATGGAATCTTTTTTATAGTATATTTAATTATAATTTATTAGGCAAACATTTGTGTCGAACATTTCCTCGAAAATTATCATGTCCTGGAGACTTTCTTTTGTGAACCACATCTTTCTTCATAAATAGATTTCGATGGTAATAAGTTTTTAATAACCAACCATTCAATTATTACGATATACAGACAGAATAAAAAGAAGCGTCGAGGAACTATTTATATTCTGGCCTCCTATAAGCTTAACACTAAAATTGCCCTCTATATAATCCCAAAAATTAAATTATTTCCTACGAAAATTTATTCTGGCGTTACGAAGTAAGTTACAGAGATCATTTAAGTACACCTAATTGACAATCTAAATGGCGACATTACAAAAGTGTGTTTCCTTAATTTAATTGAAATTGTATATTTATAGAACAATAACAACATAAAAGTGAGTAAATATTGTAAATTCCATTAATTAAAAGGACGATTCGTAATTAAATTTATTTGTGTGATGTTAAAATTAAGTACCGATTGTATAGTGTTCACTGTTCACCGTCAACGGAAGTAACAAATTATTTACGTACTTTTGACATTTTATTATAGATAATTACATTTAAGTCTCAACTATTTGTGGTAATAATTATACTCAACAAAATGCTTCAAAAAAACACAAGAGTTATACATAAATGATACATATCGGATGAAAAGTGACGAGCAAAAATTTTCAAATTCAATTTTACAAAAATGAGCGATGTTGCGTCAATTTCCTTCCTATGTTCATCATATAGACATCATTCGAAAGGTATTGAATGCACCTATTTATTTTTTTATAATATAACCATTTAATATGAAAAAGTTTTCAGTTGTCAGTATGAAAATGCTCAAAAAATAAATAATTCGACCAACAACATACTCTAAGACAAAAATCAAAATTTATATTTAAAATACTCTCAAAAGCCACATGAAAAAATACACGGGAAAACATTATTTTTTTGAGCATTTGCAGGAGCCAGAAAACACCTCTAAAAATCATGTTGTCCTGTGTAATTTTTTCATGTTGCATTTTTGTCCGAACTTTTTTTCTGAATTAATAGACCCTCGGAAGCACTTTAAATAAAAATTTTTATTCTTGCCTTGGTCGTATTATTGGACGTTTATATTGATTTTTTGTGTTTTTTAAGGTTGCAGCTAATATTTTCTCATATTTTTTGGAAACATTTTGTAAGAGGTGTTTCGAAAAATAAATGGGTGTTTGTCAGTCCGTCGTCCGATGCACTTGTGTTTCTCTGTCGTCCGTGTTGTGTGCCGTTCAGTTTTGTGTTAAAATAAAAAAAGAAAAGAATTGAAACAAAATACCGAAATCATAAACAACAACAAAATAGTTCAAATGAAAAACAACCAACAACAATAACCGCGTCGCGCCGCGCCGACCAAAACATATTTAAACAACCAAACAACCCAACAACAACAACAATAACATCAGCGCGAACATCAAAGAACAACAAAACATCGCAGCAGCATCCATAACAGCCGCACATCACTGACCACACATCTATGTCCGCTCCGTAGTGTGTGCGTTGTCTCCTTCCCTTCCCCCCCCCTTCCCATTCGTGCAGTGCAGTTGACACTCTTTTCTTTCTGTCGTTGTTCGCCCAATGCTCAAGGCATAACACTGAGCATTGGGGGAATACAGCAACGGCAGGGAGAGGAGTTTGTCAACTGTAGCTGCATACTGACTCTGTTTTGTTTTTTTCTTGTTTGTCTGTTCTAATGGTGGGTAAGTTTAAAGTACAATTTGCCAATGTACGAGGGCTGAGAGCGAACTTTTTTGCCGTGTACGCTCATGTACAATTCCATCGGCCTGATGTTTTTGCTCTTTGTGAGACCCAGGTGTGTGAGGATTCTGATCCACAGGATTTTCACGTTCCTGGGTATCACACCCTATCCCTCTTTATCCCCCACAGAGGTCTTTTGGTATACGTACGTAATGATATAGTGTTCCAGAGCCGGCATAACTTAAACTCTGAAAATACAGAATTTAACTCCCTTTGGGTTAAATTCAAGATTGGAACACACGTACTACATTTCGGATTTGTGTATAGAAGTCCAAACGCGGAAAGGGAGGTATCCCTAAATGGCTTTGACGCCCTTTCCGATTCAATTACAAAAATTTTAGAGGACTATCCTGACAGTGAAATTGTGGTTGCTGGCGATTTCAATGTCCATAATTCCTCTTGGCTTGCCCATTCGAGTCACTCAACACCGGAGGGTCAATACGCCGAGCTTTTTGCCGCGCATAATGATTTGACGCAACTAGTGAATGAACCGACACACATTCCGTGTGTCCAAGGGCAACACTCTAATATTCTTGATCTTTTCTTAACATCACACCCTGAAAAGTATGAAGTTAACGTTCTAGCACCTCTTGGTAATTCGGATCACTGCATTGTTTCAGCATCCTTTTCGTATTCCGCTCTTCGTGTCGCTTCGACCGCAGCCCCAAAGCGGACAATATATTTATACGAAAAGGCACGTTGGGCCGAGCTCAACAACTTTTTCCAGCATTTCAATTGGAAACTTTGTTTTCTAAATGGCGATATAGATGCTGCGGCTGAAATGATTGAAAATATTATCTTGATTGGAATGAAGTCATTTATCCCAATTAAAGTTATTTCGGATAAACCATCTAATAAAAGTTGGTTTAACCAGACATGCAAGGCTGCTGTCAGATCCAAAGAGGAAGCATTCAGGAAATGGTGTTTAAATAAAAATGCCACAACTGATCTGCTACGCAAGCAGACAAGAACCATGTGTGCCAGGGTACTTAGACGTGAAAAGCTTCTGTACGAACAACGTCTTCGTGCCAAAGTTCTTGCTTCTCCCAGGGGAAGTAAGAGCTTTTGGTCATTTGTGAGAAGAGTAAAGGATAACTCCTCATCTATCCCAACTCTTGTTAAAGATGACCAGATATTCACTAACCCGGTTGACAAAGCTAACCTATTGGCTGAAATGTTTGCAAGGAATTCATCCTTGCCGGAAAGCAATCAACCACTCCCCGTGATCGAAAATGTATCTAGTTCCATGCCTCAGATATTTTTTCGAACACGTGGAGTTAAAAGGGTTCTTGCAAATCTCGACGTAAATAAATCTCCAGGCCCGGATGGCATTTCAGCACTTGTCCTATGTAAGTGCTCTTCGACGCTTGCCCGTCCCCTTCGTAATCTTTTCAACCTTGCATACCGTGCAGGTGTTTTCCCAGCGCGTTGGAAGATTGCGAACATCCAGCCCATCCCTAAAAAAGGTGAGGCTAACAATCCTGCTAACTATCGACCGATCGCGATTTGCTCAGCGCTTTCGAAGGTTATGGAGAGTATGGTTAACCACCATCTTGTGAGGTATTTAGAAACTAATGACTTACTTAATGATCGACAGTATGGCTTCCGTAGGAATCGATCTACGGGAGACCTGATGACACTGCTATCCGAAAAATGGAATCGATCTATTCACAAGCTTGGTGAGAGTAAGGTCGTTGCTCTAGATATCTCCAAGGCCTTTGATAGAGTTTGGCACGGCGCACTCATATCAAAGCTTATCGCTTTTGGTGTTGGTAGTGACTTCTCTCGATTTATATCGAGCTTTCTCAGAGATCGCACTATACGTGTTGTTGTAGATGGGTTCTCATCCGACGAGCATAGGTTAACCGCAGGAGTACCACAGGGCTCTGTCCTTTCCCCCTCCCTTTTTCTTATTTTCATCGACGACCTCTTGGATCGGACTGTGAATCCAATATACTCATTCGCGGATGACAGCAACCTCTGTCATTCATACTCATTCGATCATAGACCAAGTCGTCAAGAAATTGAGGATAAAAGGCGATTGATGGATGAGTCACTTAGCCAGGATTTGATGGCCATTTCTGAATGGGGTCGTGAGAATAGAGTAGATTTTAATGCACGTAAGACCCAGTGCTCCTTGTTGTCTCACAAACGATTCACTGATCCAACGGTGTCGTCGATTTTAATGAACGGTGTAGATATTGAGCAATCAGATGCTCTCGATGTTCTCGGCATGAAAATACAACGTGATGTTCGATGGACAAAGCATGTATTTGATGTGTCGAAAGATGCCTTCAAATGTTTAGGCTTTCTAAAAAGATGTAAAAAATATTTCACACCCTCTGATCTTCTCAATATCTACACTACCTACATCAGACCAAAGATGGAATACAACTCCCATATATGGTCGGGAGCTCCAGCTTCATCACTGGAGCTACTTGACCGTGTCCAGAGGAGGGCGATGGTGTTGATAGGTGATGGTAGGATATCCAATTCTATTGTCTCCCTTGAACACCGTCGTAATGTTGGTTGTGTGTCATTGTTCTATCGATACTTTCATGGTGTTTGTTCTTCGGAAATTCGTGATCTTATACCGCCCGTGAGAACGTTCGGTAGAGATACGCGACTTTCCAGGAACGCTCACCCATTTGTTGTCGATTGGACAACCGACCGCACTACACATTACAGAATAAATTCGTTCTTCGCCCGTACTATCCGTATGTGGAATCGACTTCCGGCAAATATCTTTCCCTCCAATTACGACATTCAGAGATTCAAAACAGTTGTCAACAGACACTACTCCCTCTTTCCTCCTTCCAATACCTTATCTTCCTTCTACCAACGCAATGCACTGCATTTATAGGGGACATCCCCTGAGTGTTGGTTCAGTGAAAAAAAAAAAAAAAAAAACTCTTTTTTTACAAAAATGAGCTGCGGGTCAATTTTTCAGTTGTCACTACGAAAAAACACACAAAATTAATAAAAAGATGCAATAATTCAACCAATAAGTTACTGTTAGACAATAATTAAAATTTATATTTAAAGTGCTTTTTAGGGTCTATTATTTCAGAAAAAATAATTTGACAAAAATGCAGCACAACAAATACACGGCAAAAACAAGCTTTTTTTAGGGGTGTTTTCAGGAGCGTTTAGTTCACAGACGGCTTGATATAGGAACGAAATATTTTGCAAATCATCATTAAACAAACCAAACTTTATTTTCGTGGGGTAACTGGAAATTAAATTTTTCCATTTGTATGGACCGCGACCCAGTCTACTGTACACATAAGTGCAGTATCATATTAGGAAAATTCTAAAATCGATGTAATGTAATCAAAAAGGGGAACATGAGACTTAAAAATTGTGTTCTAAATGAAAACTGTATTGTCAGTCGTGATTAGGGAGAAACATTTTATCTTATTTTTCCCCAAATTTGCTATTTGATAATTCTAGCTAAATATGCCATATCCCATTTTGATCCTAAAGCTACGAATATAGGAAAATATCTTTATTTTTCCTGTCTACGCAGTCAGAGCAATGTACTCACCGAATTTCATGATTTTAACTTCAACCATATGGTCGTACCATTTTCATCCCCTTTTTTTCCTTTTACCAATTAAAAGTATGAATTTCGAAATATCCACTTAATTGACAAGTAGACGCATGTCATGTCATTAGCTGTCGTATCATTGGTATCATTTTTATCCCTTATTGTCCCATTTCACCCGCTAGATTTGTTATGTACCTTTTGATGCTTTCACTCTACAAGAGGAATATCGCAACAAAAAGTGCTTGTAGATCAGAACTTTTCAAAAAAAAATTGGGGAATTCTAACTAATTTAGGGATTTTTTACCTTTGTTTCGATTTTCCACTTTCAATTGGCGGATGTGGTTGATTTTTCGGTTTTAAAATTACTCTCAATTTTGAGTGATTTATCATTATTCCTTTGAGTGATTTCACATTTGTATTTGTACATAATTTCATTTTGTTCATATTTGCTTTTTTTATGTCGCCGATGGTAACATCAATGCCTTTGCCAAAAAACACCCCCAATATAACTTACTCTAGTGAACAGCTTGTGACGGTAATTTGTTGTTAATTAAATTGATTTGTGCAAACTTCTACTAAGTTGTTGTTTACGGAAATGTAATTGAAAAACTTTAGGTTTTGTTTGCATTCACCATCAACAATTTTCATACATTTATTAAGCCATAGAAAACAAGTAAAACATCTTTTTCGATGTCATGTTCATGTCTACCTAAAATACTTGCGTTTCCGTAAAAGGTACGTAGTGGTGGGTGGCATACAGGATTTGTTACCTTGGCTTTTTCGGGGTTTAGTTGGCAAAGTTTGCTTTATTTGTTCGTCGGTGCTTTGCTTCAGTGAGGCTTTAGCAGGTGATACATGTCAAAGACTTTCACACACGTGTCCTGGGCATGGAAAATCTCATTTCTTTCCATTATCCTTATTTATTGCCATGCCAGTGAAATATTTAATGCAATGGCATCATTTCGGGTCGTAAAAGACAATACGAAGGTATAAAACATATTTTTATTTGAAGATTGGGAAATGGTTTAGGCGACGCACAACGCCTCATCAAAACACGTGTGTATATTATATTATCATTCCGTGGTAACGTAATTGTATCGATGTGGACTATGTATTTTGATAATCACAAGAAAAATTAAAAATCTATAAAATGTATATGAGTGATTCCATGGCGAATTGTACGATTGTTTAAATAACTAGCTTGTGTTTGTATTATAATCTTATAAAATTTTGCACATGTTTCTAGAAAAATAAAACAGAAAAGTTATGGCTAAATTAATAGTGGTGAAATTATGATTTTTTTCATAAATGTGTTTATGAACTAACGACAAATTATAATTTTGATGATTTTTTCACTGTAATTCTGGTTGATTTTATAAAAAAAATCGTAACACACAGTCGCTTAAAAATAAACCTAAGCTCACTTTATAAAAAATGGATTGGTGGTAAAATTGCAAATACTTAAAAAAACTAACCCTGCTGTTACACACCACATCGTTTTTTAAAAGAAATTGAAATTGCCTTAAAAACACGTCAGGAGTTCCAGGCGATTGAATGAACACACCTTTTGAAAAAGTATTTTTTCACTGTTAAATTTGTCATAACTCGTGAAGAACATTTTCAATTTTTTTCCTAAAATACATATAATTTTTTTTTGAGAATACATACACAAACTCTCAAAACAATCGCAGCTATCGAGGTCAAAACCCGTACCGCTTGACATGGAATGATTCATATTTACTTTTTTGGTGTTACAATCGCACTGTACAAGATATAATCGTTACTTTTTTAGATTATTATCGAATCTACATCTTGTGTTGAAAAACTATTAAAGAAATTATCAATCTGCTGACTTTTCTCAGTAAATTCACTGAAATTAAAAAAAAAACGTAAAAATAGAACACCATTTCCAAACTAACACACGAAGAGAGACAAGTGAAAACGGTGTTAAGTTCGGCCGGGAAGAACATTATATACCCTCTACCATGGATTGCATTCTACAGAGGATGTCGATTTTCGTAGAAGTGCAGTAATATTACAGGAAAATATAATTGTTTAATATAGCCAAACCAAAACAAATACAAATATTGAAAAAATAATGTTTAAAATAAAATATAATACTTTTTGTTGTAACTCTAATAAATATAATATTTTAATTTCAAACCACGCTTATAAGGCAATACGTCAATTCAAAAATTATAGATATATATTTTCAACAAGCTTAAATACCATAAATATTGGTAGATAGTGGGTGCTACAGTTGGTTGTATTTCCATTCTATTTAAATTCCAAAAGTACAAGTTTTGAATCCATGAATCCATTATAAGACGTACATAGTTCAAAATAATCTAACTTCATGATTCAACCAATTTTTCCGGAAAGGAAAAATTACGAATTTGGAAAAAACTATTTTATTTACGTGTCTATGCAGTCAGAGGAATGAATACACCAAATTCCATGATTCCAGCTGCAGCCATTTGGTTGGTACCATTTTTACCCCATTAAGAGTTTCTACCCAATTAGAATTTCATCATTCTAGCTGTAGTTGTTTAGTTGGTACTATTTTTATCCATCCGTATCATTATATCCCTTGAAAGTACGATTTTGGAAAAAAAACTTTTATTTTCCATGTCTACGTAGTCAAAGGAATGTATACTCCGAATTTCATGACTCTAGCTGCCGTCATTTGGTTGGTACTATTTTTATCCCCTTTTTCCATTTTAAACCCAAAAAGTACGAATTTTGAAAAATCCGTTTATTTTCCTGTCTACACAGAGGATTGTATGCTCCGAATTTCATGTCTCCAGCTGCGGTCATTTGATTGGTACTATTTTTATCCCCTTTTTTCATTTTAACTCCATAAAGTACGAATTTTAAAAATCCGTGTATTTTACGTGTCTATGCAATCAAAGGAATGTACACACCGAATTTGATTTTTCTAGGGGCAACCGTTTGGTTGGTACCATTTTTATCCCTCTATTCCTATTTTACCCCTTAAAAGTACGAATTTGGAAAAAATACTTCTATATTATGTATCTACTCAATTAGAAGAATGTGCACACTGAATTTCGTGTTTCTAGCTGTTGTCGTTTAATATGTACCGTTTTTATCCCTTTTTGGCCCCATTTCACCCCCTACAAATAAGAATCACTTTATGGTGCACGTTTTTGCTATATGGCAAGCAAATATAAACAGACATACTCAAAAAATATGCTTAAATACTCTAAAATATTAGGGATTATTATGGGTATTTTTAGTCCTTGTGAGGGAAAAATATTTCCCTTTGGGCCGATTTCGCCTCGTTTCAATCCCAACCGATCTACGACTATAAGACGCATTTATGGAAAATTTGAACGTTCTAGCTCCTTTTGTTTAGCTGCTAGCGTGCTTTCAACAGACGGACAGACAGGCGGACGGACATGGCTAGATCATCTTAGAATTTTATGACGGTCAAGAATATATATACTTTATAGGGTCTCAGGTCGATATTTCAAGGTGGTACAAACGGAATGACAAAGTTAGTACACCCCCATCCTGGAGGTGGAGGGTATAAAAACGTTTAGAGGCGGTTTGGTGCAAATGAACTTCTTCTGGTGCATACCCTAAACGTTTGCTGGAATAGTTGAAACATTTCCTCACATGCAATCTTTTATCGTAAATGTCGTTTTGCAATTACTTGAAAATCGTCAGAAATATTTTAAGGGAAAAAGAGGAGAAAATGTTTTAAGGGAAATAGGATAAATGTTCGTAGTAAGGTCAAAAACTGTGAAAAGTGACTTTAGAAAAGCGCGCGCAAATTTCTATCATATCGAGAATACCAAAATATTTTTTTGGCTTATGATTGCTAACTAAATTGGGAATATTTGTGGAAGAAACCCAGATGGAGAAAGTGAAATAAATGCAATTGTAGCCGTGATTTTTTTATTTTTGTAACAATTTCAGTTTTTTTCGGGACTGACATGTAGTATGTTACGAGCGACATTGGTTCTTAAAAGATCGGTCTTCCAAAAAACATGGACCAATTTTAACCCTGCAAATTTTGTTTAGCTTGAAAAGCTTTATTTACAACATTTTTGTTTTCGGTGACACTCACTAAAATTTTTCAACAATTACAGTTCTCTCAGACATTAACTGACTTCACTTTTTCGCCTAGTATAATGCTCTCTTCGACCAAAAAATCAAAACTTTTATCCGCTGTAAAAAGAAACTCCGATAAGTTTATTCTACAAAAATGAGAATGCCCTTTTAGAATTATAGGGTCTGTTCCAAGAATGCTGTTGGATAGTGTCATTAGTTTGACATAGTTTACTAACATTTGTTGGAACGGAACTACATGAAATGTCCCACCTATATGTGAATTTGTAAAAATGTTAATGTATACGGCTGATTATAGCATTGTAACCGCAAGCACTTCATACAAACGTGTCCCTGATGATACGTCCCCCACTGCATGATTAAATACGTATATGGACATCTCCAAATGGCCCGGATGCGACATTCGCACGCATTAAACTATGCCAAAAAAAAACAAGAAAGAAACAGAAAAACTCAATCAGAATTTTTAGTGTTATAAAGCGCTGAAAGAGAACTACATTTTATATACAGGGCGGATCATTTAAAATTTTATATTAATTATAAAAAGTACTGATTATTTTTTCAAATTTATGATTTTCTTGGAAAGGTTGAACATTGTCACAGACACTACCGAAAGAGACGTTGCATTAATAGATGACTATAACAATATGCTGTGCCGTAACATTTTGAACATTTGACATTTGAGAGCGATGGGAGCAAATTAAATACAAATTTTTATTTTGTATGGGAGCCCCCTTAAGCATTATATTAAGTATATCAACTTTTCCCTTAAGGAGTGGGTAGGTATGTCTGGGGAAATTGTTGCGAAGGGGAAAAAAATGGGGGTCAGTCTTACACTTCTCCCTCTCTAGTGTCTACTGCGGGGCATTTTGGGCGTTTCTTTCATCAAAATGTGTTCTGAAAAAATATTGGGCTGTAAAAATATTGTGGGTCAGTCACACATTTGACTCCACTAGTGGCTTCCTTGGGGCAGTTAGAGTGGTGGGAGCAAATTTTATAATAATGTCGTTTTTGTAGTATGTTTGGGGAAGCTGTTGATGGGGTCAGTCTAGGGGAAGACATGTAAAATGAAAAAAATGTGTGGGGACCACCATAAGGTTGAATATAGAGGATAGGTATGTTCTGAGAAAATATTGGGGGTTGGTCATACATTCGACTCCATTAGGTGCCTCCTTGGAGCAGTTAGTGTAGCAAATTTGATAAAAATAATAGAGGCGTGGCAAACAACGATCCTTCCAGTAACTCCCAATATTCGTAAAATTAAAGTTTTTATAACTTACCCAACAAGCAAAGTAATACGAAAACGATTCGAAATCTTATCGTCTAGAAGAGATATAATATTGCGGCAACAATCATATTCGTATTGCGGAAGTTACCCCACATAGAGACGTTTGTGCGGCCAGGGCGATACGCCAGGGCAATACGAAAGTAATACACCCGGATGATAAATCGGTAATATCGCCAGATTATCGTTCACAAAAATTCTGGATGATATCGCCATAATATCGCCTGGAAGATAAAAACGGGATATAGCCAGATAACCACCTAGAAGACAAAAATGCAATTTTCCATATTTCAAAATTAATAATTACAAACATCATAAATGATAAGTAAACACAAAACAACTAAGAGTTAGAAATTAAATATATGGATATCAGTGAAAAATAATGCAGAAAGCAAGCTTACAAAACAACAGTGGTACTGTTCTTATGTTCTTCATTATTTCGGCCTTTCGCATGTTAAAAATGTTTCTGGTTAATCAAATTGACGTTTTAGCACTTGTCTTTGGAAAAGAAGCAAAACATATACCTAAAAATAAAACACATAAAATGCATATAATACAAGCTATATTATAATTATAATTATATAATTTTGAGCCGATGGCTTCTCCTTGGTTCCCATCCAAGTAAATTTGCTGACCAAGCTTTTTGAGAGCGCGTCTTATCAAAACTGCATGGTTTTGAAAACATAGCCTGTGTGAAATGCAAAATAAGCGAATGTGTGATAAAATGTTATACCCAAAAGATGTTTATCAATAATCAACTTACGAGTTGGCTTTTCATCACTTGCTACTGATTTCATGTGAAACTTCAACTTGCAGCTTCTCTTTTACTTATATCGTGCTAGTTCATTTTGTTAATGCACCAACAAAATATGAAAAGAAACACGAATTTCCAATGAAACAGAAGTTTTCTTTTATTATTTCCGAAACATTCATACGAACAATGACAACAAAATCAATATCGCCAATATTTCTTCAAAATGATACAAGGGTGATAGGAAAAAAAATATTTTGATGAATTTCTTCAAAATGATAAATTGAAGATATTGCCGCAATATCTTCTTGGTGATATATCATCCAAATCTTTGTAGTATATATATACTAATGATACTAATATTCTGAAACTTGATATTTTGACAATATTTCTATAGTCGTTATACCCATTGAATACCTCCCATACAATTTGGCATAAGATATAAAACTGGCATATCTTTCATGTGGTAGTCGAAATCAATTGCAAATTTATATTTCAAAATAATTTTTAATAACATTAAATATATAAATATTTATGCAATTGTGCCTATCCAATATAAAAATAAGTCATTTATAATTTTTCTATACCGGTGTTTAAAATATACTTATTGTAGAAGTACATAGGCCCTAAGTAATAGAAGACCTCTTAAAAAATTCAAACAAATGCTCGGGATTGTGATTTTGAAATTTACTTACTTGAAAATCGTTTTGTCCGGGTGTATCTTTGGTATCTAGAGGAAGAAACCAGGAACCATACCAAACAGTGAATTTTTGTGGATGTATTGTGCTAGAGATAGGCGCGTCAGTGATTATTGGCTCACGTTCACGCACGCTCACGAAAGAAAAATATTGAATCACGCACGAAGATTTTTTTCGTTCCTCACGTTCACGCACGCTCACGTGAGTAAAATAAATTTTGCTCACGATCACGCGTGATTCACGCAAACAATTTCCACAAAGAAAATAATATTCCTATTTTAAATCGAAATGAGAAACGCCGCGCAAATCCGAAATTATATTATTTAAATCGCTGTACGTTTCTGATGTTTGTCTTAAATTCATATTTTTATATATTGTTTAGTTTAACGCAAAATAAGTTCAAATCGGAAGATGTCATAAAATGCAAGTAGAAAACAAAGCATACCACGACATCACTTATGTGAATTTTTTAATTGAACTAATACTAAAGGGGTTTCTCATATGAATGCAGTGCCTGGTGTTGGCGCATGGAATGCTTGCATAAATAATAGAAAAATTAGGAATTATACGAAGCACTTTGTTTTAGAAATAAATATACATACATATGTATATATATTTTACTTTGAATGAAAATAAAATATAATGTAAATATAATAATAAATAAATATGTGCGACTCACGAAAAAATCACGTGATTAACGCAGAAATTAGACTCACGCACATTCACGCATGAACATTTTTTCGTTCCTCACGTTCACGCACTCTCACGTAAGTAAAATAAATTTTGCTCACGATCACGCGTGAATCACGTGATTCACGAAATTCACGTGAGTCGCACCCATCTCTACACAGTAAAAAGTTTTGGTTTAATTTTAATGCCGATCCGGTGTTTATATATAACAAATCCAAAAAAGTATTAAATCTATTCCATTATGGAATACTTTTAAGGAGATTGAAAGAGAGAGAATGAGAGAGAGAGTTGTTTCTTATTTTTTTAGAGCATTAAAATAACACCAATATGTATTACGGCTTAAACCTTTTTGGTGTTAAAATAAAACCAAAATATTTATATTTAATACCTAACTAGGAATTGATTTAATGCCCTGTGGAATAAGTTATACGCCGAACTAAGTGTTATTTTTATTCTTAATAAGAATTTGATTAATACTATTCGGAATGTTTTATATTCTCGAATTGGTGTTATTTCAATACCCAACCAAATGAATTGTATGCTAAAAGGGTGTTGCTTTTAATATAGGCAGGTGTAAAACTAACACCATTTCTATAAAATTGAATAAACAAAACAAATTTAATGGTTAGTTTTTTAATATATATTTCATTTATTTCATAATAACATAAATTAAGTAATACAATTTCTTATTGTGGTAGAACATCGGGTGTTAATAAGTATTGCTTTGAGTTAATCAGTTAATCCAGGTCTTCTTGACTAATTGTACTCGTATTTTCTTCTTCGCTACCACTTTCACGGCTTTTTTCGCCAATAGTCTGCCTGCAAAATTTCAGCTCGATTGGATCACGGGAAAGATGTTAAAAATCAATCCAAAGTTTTGCCCGCCAGCCAGCCGGCCAGCCGGCCAGGCGCAGACAAGTCAAGTTAATATAAAGAATTTAAAAATTGAAAGCAACAATCGAACTTTATAAATAAAGATAAATACTTACAATGCCACCACAATTGCTGTTTTCAACTTTATAAGCCGGGAACAGATGTATTATTGCTTCTGCTAATGCAATCTTGTCCTCGCGATTCGGATAATTGCCACTTCGTTGGCGCAAAAAATTGATGGATTCACGTACCACACAACGTCGAGAGCTATCGCTTAATGTTCCCTTTGTTGAATATTCATCAAATATTGCAGAAAAATCTCCATTTTTTAAATAACATTCTAATTCCTGCAATATTTGTTATACATATCACAAAAAAGGAAAGGAATCAAACAGATTTCTACTTACCTTCTTAAAATTTATGGTGCTGATTGTTGAAGTTGTTTCTTCAAAGCAAAACTCTACAAAAAAACAACTACAGGAACTGTACTGCGATATTATTCCTGCCAGCTCCTCAAAATCAATGTCGGCACCGTCGCGATCTTTTAACACAAGTTCTCTGCCTTCTACATTAAGATTCAGCTTGTTTATAACTAACATTGAAAAACTTAATTTAACAAAGTATTTAATTGGTAAACGCTTGTAGGCAATACTCACTTGAAAGTAGTATTCTTTCGGAGTGAAAACCTCACTTTCTGGATCAGAAATCTTAATTATGTAAAATTTTCCACCACTTTTAACTTTGACGAACATTATAATGCTTTTTTTCTTACTTTGTTTGTATGACTAATCTTTTTCTTGTTATATTTGTAAACCAAAACAAGTAAACTCATGAGAGAGACACAACTTAACAGCTGTTTTTAATACCTTACAAGGTGTTGTTTTTAAACTTTAAGGAATAAAATTTTTCTATGAGAGAAATTTAATTCTTTTTTGGTGTTAAAATTAAACTTAAAGTAATAAACTAAAGAGAAACAAATTTCTAATGCCTTTTTTGGTGTTATATTTAAAGCAAATGGAATTGTTTTTTCTTTTATAGAAATATTTAAATCAAATTTTGGTGTTATTTTTATACCCAGCAAGCATTAAAAAACTCTCAAATTTCTCATGGTGTTAAAACAATTCCCTGAAGTATTTAAATTTGTACCATATGGTTTAAAATATAAACTATTTTGGAATTAATTTTAAATTTAATTCCAAAGAAGTTTAAATTTAACTCCGCTAAGTTTAAAAATTAAACCAAAACTTTTTACTGTGTAATTGTTACTACGTGAATCTTTCGGGGATTCACCTCATTTATTAATATTAAAATCACAAACCAAACTGAAAAAAATATAATTTTGAAGCAAATGTTGTTGTTATGCTTTTCAACAAATATTTAAATTTTCTAATTTTAGGCAAAAACGAAATTTTATTTTTCCTAAAAAACTGTCTAGTCGTTTTTATCATTTTACCCTTTAGACGCAAGTAGGTTGTCTCTGAAGAATTTGTAATTTCATAAAACATTTTTTTCTGCGAATTGGCGACAATATGGTAAAACAGACATAGATAAGTGAATATTTAAACATAAGTCAAAGTCAATCAACGACAATTTAGATTGGTCTTGAACACGACAACATTAGCTTTTTTGAAACACTGAGAATATATGTGATATTTGTTACTCTTTACTACCTACACTATTCTGTTCAAATGTTTTTTTTTTTTTCATTTTTTCTTCTTAACGCGACCCTCACACCTGGAATATTTATGGCTATGCAGCTCAAAGTTCTTCCTAATTCATTTGTACAACTTGCAAAGTGCAGTTTCATTTCCGTTTCCTGCACTCTCATATCCTGCTTCACATTGTTTCTATTTGTGATTGTTGTGTTTTGTTTGTTTTTTTCTCCCAACGTCAGACTTTTTCCTTTCATTCGCAGGTTGCTTCTCTACAGCTCTCCGTTGTAAAAACCAAGCGGATATTCACAACTAGAACGCTCTGCTGACATAGAATGATATGCAGCATCTACATCATACGGCCGTAAGTAGTGATGCTCTTGAGCATTTCTGTGCTCATAACGTTTTGTGCAATTGTAATTTCGACCGGATAGTATAAAAACAACCACCACAACAACGACCATGAACAGTGGCATTGGTGTCAGTGGAGTTTGTGAAGGTGTATTCGGTAGGGGAACTGGTATCGTCGACTGCCCGTACGCCAACGAGGTCAACTCGTTGATGGAATGCACAGACTCCCATAATGAAAGGTATCAGTAGACAACGAAGAGTATCTGAGTGTATGTACCACCGCATCCTCCCAACTGTGACGAGATGATTGGAAACGCAGTGTGGGAATATTTATAGCTTAGCTATACTCATGTCATCCTGGTGTTCACTCAGTCCCTAAAACTGGGTATTTGTCTAAACAGCTATGAGATATCGGCTTAAGTAGTGGCGCATCATCATGCACCACTACTATGATCCACTAATAATTTACTACTTAAGATCC
This sequence comes from Polietes domitor, assembly GCA_947397865.1. Classification (NCBI taxonomy): domain Eukaryota; kingdom Metazoa; phylum Arthropoda; class Insecta; order Diptera; family Muscidae; genus Polietes; species Polietes domitor. Next base: position 22,677 of record CANDYM010000256.1, read on the forward strand.
AATGTAATAATGACCGGTAGTCAAAAGCTCCCAATTCTTTAACGGCATAATTCAAATGGTTTTGTGCAAATGCCAGCTCAACACATAACTGCCGTTCGATCTTAATCACCGTAGACTCGCATGTCACCATAAGGAGCACCACTGTGTCGGGGAGCTGGTGGCCCAATGTATGCAATATGTAACCATATGACTTTGACTGCTGTTGCTAATGACTTGAGAACTTGAGATGAATCGATTAAAAGAAAATTGAAAAAAAAAAACACGAAATAGAAACTACGAGACAACAGGCCATAACAAAAAACGCTGCACAGTGGTTTCAAAATGGCCAGTTTGACTAATAGCAATTACACGGGCCAGTGATGAACAATTTTAATATAACAAGGGTCTATAGTCTTAACATTTTTTATATCGCCCTGCAATTGTTTGTAACGACCCTCCGGTAGAAATTGGCGTAAACGTGCCTATCCTGAGTTAGGTGTATATGAATATATCAAAGTGTACATAAATGATCAGTTTACTTCTTTTTTTTTATTATTTTATTTTATTTGTACAAATTCCATATAAACAACTTTCCTGGCCTCAGCGCCATAGTGGGCAAGCCGGCAATATATTATTCTAATTTATATACAACTAGCTGAACCCCGCCCGCTTCGCCAGGCAAAATACAAATGGTAAAATTAAAATCAGGTTTCATATTGATCTTATCATATTGATATTATCGTGGTTTGAAAAAAAATTTAAAACATTCGAAATATTATTTTGTTTTGTTAAACTCACAAAAAAAAACAGTAAAATTTTCGTTAAAATCTTCCCGGATTTTATATTTTTCTGGAAATTGTCCTACATCCTATGTCCTTCCTTGGGCCAACACGAATTCATCAAGCCCAAAATCGTGAAAATCAGACGATCCGTTATAAAGTTTTGCGTGTTCACACGGACGGCATTCTCTTTTATAAATATAGATTATATACATATTCAAATTCAATTAAAAAAAAATATCTTACAAAATTCAAATTTTATACTGAAGGTAGAAGCGTTTCAAATGAATTATATAAAAATTTCTTAAATGCAGTTTTAAAAGTTGAAATTCTGTTAACAGATTTCAAAGCTGATGGTAGGTCATTATATGTGATAGCACCCACATAATCAATACGTTGTTTTGTCCTTTCAAGTCTACAACGTGGAACTCTTAAATTATTTCGATTTCTAGTGTTAAAGTTTGTTTGGTTCTGAAAAAATGATATGGTGTGATGGCCAATCTTATTAATGCACTTAAACACGAACATTACAACTTGGTACTCATACAATCCATATATTGGCAGTATAGTCTTCCCCACATCCCTATACAATGAAATCGTTGGATAGGTCAATGGTAAATTACATATCGTCTTGAGAGCTTTGTTTTGCATGCATTGGAGAGATCTCAAAGAGCTACTGTTCTTATTGTTGGCGTAGGAAATAGCTAAGTATTTCAAATGCGATTGTACTAACGATTGAAATATCATGAGCTTCGATTTTTCATTTAACTTGTATTTCAATTTATATAATACACCGATTGCTGGGGCTATTTTCTTCTTGATATCAGCAGTATGTATATCCCAGTTCAAATTGTTTTGCAGTGTCACTCCCAAATATTTCACAGAGTGATCCTCACTAATTGATTTACCATCGACGTACACCGAGAAATTATCATTATTACTTGCTGGGTGGGGTCTAAACCGAACTACTTTAGTCTTATTTGGATTTAGCAATAATCGATTCAACCTTGCGAATTCGAAAATCAACGATGCATCTCTTTCCATGTGAGTTCGTAAAGCCAGATCGTGCTTGTATGGGTAAAACAAACACACGTCGTCTGCAAACATAAATAGTTTACCCGACAAATCAAGGTTCTTCATGTCATTCACATAAATCGAAAATAATAACGGGCCTAAACCACTTCCCTGTGGGACTCCATATTCTACTGCGCCAATATTACTTCGTGCATCGTTAAGGTGAACATATTGTTTTCTATTCAATAAATAATTTTTGAATAGTAGAAGTTCTTTTCCCTGAATGCCGTAATATTCCAATTTTTGAATTAATATTTTATGTTCTACAAGATCAAAAGCTTTTGTAAAATCAAAAAATATGCCAGCAACACCGCAGAATCCACCATCTAGTCCCTTACAAATATACTGCAAAACATCTTCTCTACCACAACCTCTTCTGAATCCAAATTGACTATCAAACAATAAGCTGTTTTCCTCCAAATAAAATAATAGTTTATCAAAAAGTATTTTTTCAAAAATTTTGTCAACTGTGGACAGGACAGCTATTGGTCGGTATTCATTTAAGGAAACAGCATTAACTTTCTTTGGTATTGGAACAACTTTATGAAGTTTTAAGGTGTCTGGGTATATTGAACTACTGTTCATTTTGTTAAAAATTTCCACCAAAAGTGGAACCACTTCCTCAGCACATTCCTTAATAAATTTTGGTGATATATTATCATATCCTGGACTTTTCTTACCTTCCATTTCTCGTATAACTTTACTCACATCATTTATACTAACATTATCTATTTTAAAATGGTGATTAGATTGTGAAAGAGTTCTCAGCAAATTAAAATTGTCTCCAGGCAGAATTTCAATTTGGGACTTCAAATCAGATACGGAGGAAAGAAAATAATTATTAAAACAGTTTACTTTGATCTCATCACTGCATATTCTGGAACCTTGTGAATCATTAAGGTTAACATTATTTCCTTTGGACCTACCGAGGGTAATATTAATAAATCTCCAACACTTTTTCTGATCATTTCCCATTTTTTCTAAATTGTCAAAATAATAGTTTTCTCTGCATACTTTAATCGCAGTTTTTATGACTTTACTTACTCGCTTCAACACATCATTTACAATACGTTTATCTTTTACTCTTCGTCTTTTCTTCAATAATTTGTCCTTCCATAAAATCAGTGCCTGAAGATTTTTGTTAATCCATTCTTCTCATTTCTTAAGTTTATTAAATAAAATGTACAATATTTTTAAAAATAATAGTATATATGACCTCATATTAACGAAAATTGATGTGATTTAAGAAAATATTCGGTAAAAATAATATCTGAGAGTTCCCGTGCCAGCGCTATGAATACCTGACGCAATTACACATAAAACCCTCTGCCATATAATGGTGCATGTATGGCGTGATTCCATTGGAATGAGTGTGACAATTTGGCTTAAATATGTTTAAATATCTTCAATATTCATTGACTGAAATTTTTGCGATATTGTCAATAGTAAACGTTTGGTTAAATAAATGGTATTATAAATTAAACAAGTAAAAACGGCGTTAAGTTCGGCCGGGCCAACGAAGTCAACTCGTTGATGGAATGCCGATCTTTATATACCCTTCACCATGGATTACATTCCACAGAGGCTTTCGAGTTTCGTAGAAGTGCAGTAATATTACAGGAAAATATTTTTTTTTAATATAGGCAAACCAAATATTGACAAAATAATTTTATAAATAAATATAATATTTTTATTACTTCAAACCACGCTTATAAGGCAAGGCTACCAATACGTTTACATATCGAAATAATACTTCAAGTCAATTCAAAAAGTAAATATTCTTACAAATATTTATATTTTCAAAAAGCTTAAATATGTACCACAAATATTGGTAGATAGTGTGTGCTACAGTTGGTTGTATTTCCATTCTATTTTAATTCCACAAGTACAAATTTTGTAAATCCATTATCTCACGTACATAGTGCAAAATAACTTAACTTGATGATTCAACCAATTTTGCCGTAAAAGTAAAAAGTACGAAAAATCTTTTTATTCCGCGTGTCTACGCAGTCAGAGGGATGTATACACCAAATTCTATTATTCTAGCTGCAGTCATTTGGTTGGTACCGTTTTTATCCCATTTTTTTCAATTTTACCCCCTTATGAGTAGGACTTTCTAAAATCTCTTTATTTTACGTGTCTACGCAATTGAAGGAATGTACACACCTAATTTCACCATTCTAGCTGTAGCCGTTTAGTTGGTACTATTGTTATCCCTCTGTACCCATTATATCTCTTGAAAGTACGAATTTGAAAAAACTTTTATTTTTCGTGTCTACGCAGTCAGAGGAATGTCTACTCTGAATTTCACGACTCTAGCTGTGGTCATTTGGTTGGTACTATTTGTACCCCCTTTTTCATTTTAATCCCAAAAAGTACGAATTTCCAAAAATCCGTTTATTTTACGTGTCTACGCAATCAGACGAATGTATACACCGAATTTCATTATTCTAGATGCAGCCGTTTAGTTGGTACCATTTTTATCCCACTATTCCCATTTTACCCCTTAAAACTACGAATTTGGAAAAAATACTTTTACATTATATATCTACTTAATTAGATGAATGTACACACCAAATTTCGTGTTTCTAGCTGTTATCGTTTAATATGTACCATTTGTATCTGTTTTTGTCCCATTTCGTCCCTACGAATAAGAGTCACTTTATGGTGCTCTTTTATGCTATAAGGGGAATGTTCATTCCAAATATCAAGTAAATACAAGCAGACATATACAAAAAGCAGGCTGAAATACTGTAAATATTGGGGGTATTTTCAGTCCTTGTGAGGGAAAAATTTTTCCCTCTGTGCCGATTTCGCCCACTTTCAATCCCAACCGATCTGCTACCATAAGACACATTTTGGGAAAATTTGAACCTCCTAGCTCATTTCGTTCGGAAGCTAGCGTGCTTTCAACAGACAGACAGACGGACATAGCTAAATCGTCTTAGAATTTTACCGCGACCCAGAATATATATACTTTATGAATATATACGATGAATATTTTAAGGTGTTACAAACGGAATGACAAAGTGAATATACCCCCATCCTGGAGGTGGAGGGTATAAAAAATATATGTCTTAGCGTTAATTTAACCATTTTTTTGAAAAACTCCTTTCAAAAAGGACTTTTAAGAATTAAAATGTTCTACGAAACATTTGGCGGAAAATTTTAGTGGGAATCACCAAAGTTATAAATAAGGCTCTTCACGCTTAAATAGTAAAATTTTACGCCAACTTATACAAAATAAGTAAGTAAGCTTCAGTCGGCTAAACCAACTTAAATATACCCTCATTCTCAGAGAACATATATACGGAAGATAAATTTAACGTAGGGTAGGATAATTTGTGTGGAAGGTACTAACAATCGTATAAAACAATTGGAAAAACACGATCAAATATCAAGTCATAGTGGATCCCATGCACCAGTATAGAAGTTATGAAGGATTTAATATTACCCATGATAGAGACAATTGTATGGGAGGTGCAAGAAGGGGCGTAGCTAAAGCTTAAATATTTTTTATTTTTAAATATCAAATTGCAAATGATTTTGACTACCCATATGGATGTTATGTCGGCCTTATTGTAACTAAAGTTTATGCCACTGTGTGTGGGAGGTACCAGAAGGCGTGTGGCATTTTCGCCCATATTCCATGTGAATGTAACCACTGTAAAATCATTGCCAAATATCATATTTCACAGTATTCCGATCATTAGTATATAAGTTAAAACAGCTTTAATTTTCCGTAGTTTTGCGTGATTTGTGCGGGAGGTACTGGAAGGGCCGTGGTAAAACCCGTGATATTTACTACACTAAAAACGATTATAAAAACAATTTCAAATACCAAAATATAGCTGATTCTGATTATCCGTGTGTAAGTTATATGGATTTTAATTTAACATTGGAATATGGGCTGTTTGTGTGGGAAGTACCAGAAGTGGCTTGGCAATTTCGCCCATCTTCCAACTTAATCTAAGTTTGGGAAAAATATTACGATGTGTAAAGTTTGAATCGATTACTTAACTCCTTTCGGGAGTTATCGTGTTCACCAGCCAGCCACACAGACGGTCGGACGGACATGGCTCAAACATCTTAAAAAGTCGTGAAACGGATTTGGTCTTAGAGTCTTAAGTCACTCCTTCATTGCGTTACATGTACGTTATCGTGTACACCAGCCAGCCAGATAGACAGAAGGACGGTCGGACGGACATGGCTCAAACATCTTAAAAAGTCGTGAAACGGATTTGGTCTTTAAGTCACTCCTCAAATGCATTTTTTTATTTTTTCTTGACTGTTATTATATTTTTATAAGTTACCCGGCGTTGCACGGGTTCATTCTTCCCTATTACCCTACTCCGTATGCTTTGGAAGATAAAATGAGTAATTTTTGATAGCTTTAAAATATATTTTGTGTGGGTGGTATCGTCGTATCGTATCCTCCTTTTATGTACACATTTTGAAATATCCAATTATGTTCTGCATTTACGTAATTAAAGGACTGTACACAATTTGTATCCCTTGTCGTCCCGCGCATCTCTTAAAAGTACAAATTTCGAAAAGTCCACTAAGTGTAAAGTGAATACTAAGTCCATTTCTTACACTCCAAATTTCTCGACTATAGCTGCAATACTTTAGTTGGTACCATTTGTATCCCTTTTTGTCCCGCTCGCCCCTTAAAAGTACAAATTTCAAAAAATCCAATTTTACTTCGTCTCTATATGGTCAGAGGAATTTACATACCAAATTTCACGATTCTATCTGTAATACTTTAGATGGTACCATTTTTATCTTTTTGTCCCGCTATCTCCTTAAAAGTACAAATTTCGAAAATCCAATTTTACTTCGTTTGTATATGGTCAGAGGAATTTGCATACCAAATTTCGCGATTCTAGCTGTAATACTTTAGTTGGTACCACTTGTTATCCCTTTTTGTACCGCTCTCCCCTTAAAAGTATAAATTTAAAAAAAAATCCAATATTACTTCGCTTTTATATTGTCAGAGGAATTTACATACCAAATTTCACAATTCTAGGTGTAAATCTTTAGTTGGTACCATTTTAACCCTTTTTGTCCCGCACGCCCCTTAAAATTTCAATTTTCGAAAAATTCAATTTTACTTCGCTTTTATATGGTCAGAGGAATTTACATACCAAATTTCACGATTCTAGGTGTAATACTTTAGTTCGTACCATTTTTATCCCTTTTTGTCCCACTCGCCCCCTTAAAGTACAATTTTCGAAAAATCCAATTTTACTTCGCTTTTATATGGTCAGAGGAATTTACATACCAAATTTCACGATTCTAGGTGTAATACTTTAGTTGGTACCATTATTATCCTTTTTTGTCCCGCACGTCCCTTAAAAGTATAAAGTACATATTTCGAAAAATTCAATTTTACTTCGTTTCTATATGGTCAGAGAAATATACATGCAAAATTTCACGATTCTAGCTGTAATACATTAGTTGGTACCACTTTTATCCCTTTTTGTCCCTCTCGCTCCTTAAAAGTACAAATTTCGAAAAATCCAATTTTACTTCGTTTCTATATGGTCAGAGGAATTTACATACCAAATTTCACGATTCTAGTTGTAATACTTTAGTTGGTACCATTTGTATCCATTTTTCCCGCGCACCCCCTAAAAGTACAAATTTCGAAAAATCCAAGTTTACTACGCTTCTATATGGTCAGAAGAATTTACATACCACATTTCACGATTCTATCTGCAATACTTTAGTTGGTCCCATTTTTATCCCTTTTTGTGTCGCTCGCCCCTTAAAATTAAAAACTTCGAAAAATTCAATTTTACTTCATTTCTATATGGCCAGAGGAATTTACATACCAAATTTCACGATTCTAGCTTAATACTTTAGTTGGTACCATTTGTATCCCTTTTTGTCCCGCTCGCCCCTTAAAATTACAAATTTCGAAAAATCAAATTTTACTTCGTTTCTATATGGTCAGAGGAATTTACATACCAAATTTCACAATTCTAGGTGTACTATTTTTATCCCGCACGCCCCTTAAAAGTACAATTTTCGAAAAATTCAATTTTCTTCGCTTTTATATGGTCAGAGCAATTTACATAGCAAAATTCACGATTCTAGCTACAATACTTTAGTTTATACTATTTTTATCCCTTTTTGTCCCGCTCACCCCTTATAAGTAAAAATTTCGAAAAATCTATTTATATTGCAAGTCTACGTTGTCAGAGGAATATAAATACCGATTTTCATGATTCTTAAATTGGTACCATTTTTATCCCTTTTTGCCTGTTTCCTCCCTTAAAAGTACAAATTTCGATGTTGTTCGATGTTTATCTCTTCTTGTCCCATTTTACCCCCTAAAAGTACGAATTTCGTAAAACCCTTTCTTAGTCGACGTCTACGTCATATTTCGGAACTACCCTGAACATTTCATGATTCTGGCTTCAGCCGTTTTGTCTGGGGGCTGGTCAATGATAAGTCAGTCAGTAACGCATCTCTTTTATATATATAATGACTTTGACAAACTCTTAAATCTAAAATAAATATGAAATGTGTTAAAAACAATTTGATTTTCGCAAGAATTGTCTGAAAACACAATTGTGCATTTCATTGTAAATACTTATTAATGTATTTGATGTAATATCCATGGCTTACTTGTTTTCTGTTTATTTATTTTGTTTCTACTACATTACGATTGAATGAAAATACTGTGCAGCGAGTGTAACAATGCCTACTCATAAAAACGATGACATCTGGATGGAATCTAAGAAACAAGTTAATGTATACGTCCACATATGTATGCAAGTACTTGTGTGTGTATATGAAAATGTGTGCTTCCAATTCGTCCTTGACAGTGTCTCGGTCAAGGAAGGACAGCAATCTGTCATGAATTATAGAAAGAAAAAACAAAATATATCAACGGCAAAAAGTACATCAAGACAATTTTTTATTTATTTACGTTTCGACGAGAAAAGTTTTTCGTTAAAATAAAATATGAAAGAATTTTATGGTTACAAGAATGTTTTTGCAAAATATGTTAACCTGGAAGTTCAGTATGATTAGTTGGTCTTCTTCAATATAATGATCGAAATGACCTTATTGGAATCTTAAATTGAATTCTTTATGTGAAGAAGTACAAAGTCCTTCTGAAGATTCCATACTCAAGATTTATATTGTCTTATAATTCGAGAGTGAATACTTTGCGGGGTATATATGTCTTTTAACTGAAACTGATCTTGGTTTAAACAAAATTAAATAATTTATGAAATGTCCTTGGACTTCAAAATCAAAACATCCAGTAATTTTTTGTAATATTCTACGGATCAAGTCTTTTGATATACTGGCAAGATTAGAAGCTGAAAATCTGAACAGATTTTTTTCATTCGCTTGTGGTATTTTGCTTGGTTCTATCTTCCTCCCTCTCTCCTTAGTGAAGAGTATAAGTTGGTCATTACATTCGCGAGATATTATCACATAAAGATTCTGCATCTGGTGATTAGAGTAGAGTCTTTTCCCAGGATTTTGTAATTTTTTACGCGATTTTATTACTAGAATGTGGTGGGGTTTTTATTAAAAATAAATAAAGGGTGATTTTTTAGCTATTATCTTTTTGGCAACACTGGTTTAAACAGCTGACGCACGTTTCGTGTTTTGTTTCACTGTCAAACATCTTCAGTTTGGTCTATAATTTAACCATGAATCGTCTTACAAACGAACAACGCTTGCAAATTATTGAATTTTATTATCAAAATGCGTACTCTGTTAAGAAAGTTCATCGCGCGCTTCCATTTTATGGTCAGTTTAATCGACCCACTGAAGCGGCTATTCGGGCTATTGTGACTAAATTTCGCACCAAATTTACACCACCAACACGCGTACGTAGAGTGCGAACTGAAGAAAATATCGCATCTGTATCGGCCAGTGTTAATGATGACCATCAATTATCGATTGGAGTAAGCGACCATAAGATGGACCATTTGAGGAGCAGTCAAGGTCAACATTTGCATGAAATAATCTTCAAACATTAAATTATATGGACCGTACTATCGATTCAAATAAAGATTTCATGCATTTTTCTGAATTTTATATGTTTTTCTTTGAAAAACTTTCCTATAGTTTTTAAAAAATCACCCTTTATTTATACAATAAAAAATCGGACTTTAAGATAATATAAATCATTTTCTTAAACAAATCTTAGAATATCTTTGTACTACTAAAGACTTACATACAGTTTTTTATTTAAATTTAAATTTGTAAAATTTACTATTATGTACGAACACCTTAAATAGCTGTCTATTTTGTTGTTTCCTATTTAAACGATTTCTTTAAAAAATACAATAATTCCACTTTAAAATTGTATATTAAGCTAACGAAGTTATCTCAACAATTGTATTTATACATATTTAATGCGTAATACCAACAGTTGATGTTTTATTCATTATGAATCCAATTCAATTGCAAAAATCATCTTAAGCATTTAAGGTGATTTCAGCAGTCAGTCAGGTGCTTCGTGATGGAAACATTGTTTGGGTAAATGGCAATAAGTGACAGGACTTTTAAACAAGAGCATTGTAAATTGGAAGATCTTGTTATTTATTTTGTGTTTCAACGGAAAATGTCTCTAAAGTTTGATGGATGATTACAATGTTAAAAGGTTTAGCATAACTGAAGGTAAAATTAGATCAAAATACATAAATTGTTAACGGCTTCGTTTCCTAGAATCAAGGTACGAAATTAAATCAAATGCATAAACTTATAATTTATATTTTGAGTTATCATTTATATTTAGCATTTTTCAGAGATATCATTTTGGAAACTCAACGAATGCGGGTAATTTTGCTATGTGGGGAAGCATTGTGAATAACTAAATCGTAGTACATGTGGGATGTCTATCAGTGGGATTGTGTGTTTGGCTCTGGTATGTTGCTCCTAAAACTATCAATAATGGTATTTGTTCTAGATTACAAAAGGGGTCAAAAAGACCGCTACATTGAGGAGCTAGATAGTTAAAATGTTCCTCGTAGTGCTATTGTTGAACACATCCTATACTTAAAATGCGGGAATCATAAGGTTCCCTTAGTCGAATGTACAAAAGGTTTAAATAATGTTCCCTCTCTAAAATTACATCCATACTTAAAATTTCAAAATGCCGACACAAGTACATTATTTTTTACTCCCTCTATCAGAATCTGTAGTCGGAGTCTTGTTATTTTTTTGTTCTACAGTGTTATAAAAGTACTTTGTAAAGCTATTAGTAATTGTTCGCAGTTTTATAACTAGTATTTCGTCATAATTTATGACAAAATAATAATAAATGACAAAATTTTCAAACAGTGGATATATGGTATTTTAGCTATTGTCTTCAATTTTGATAGAATAATTCGTATTGAATAATAGATTTATAACAAAATGGAAATGGTTTTGAGAAGGGTCAATTTGTGACGACAACACGTGTCATTAGAGTGGCTTCAAAATAAAAGTTGTGGATGTTCCCGACTAAAATGAAAGATTGGTTTGTTTTATGTGTTCTCCCAAAATATTTCGCATTTATCAGTGTCCGTTCGCGTTCAACATAACCTGTATAAATCAAGTTTTTCTTGAATAAATTCACAGTGAGAATGGTATTTAGATAAAACCTGCTAGATATTAAAATCTGGCCCGAGCCTTGTCAAACCAAATCAAAAACTTGCATTTTAACCCAGAATAGAGGGTGGAATTTCAGGGGCTCGTTGGAGAGGTCTTGATAACCAATTGCAATTTTTTAGAAATTCCTAACCCATTAAGGGCCTAAAATTTTTTTCTTACTGTTGCTTCTCAGTGGGTTAAATGTGATGTAAAAACAGAAATATTGGGATATTTGCATCGCAAACACATTCTAATCTTACAAAAAGCTAATTTAAAAAAAAAGCATCTGAAATTTTGGTCATTCTATGTATAAATTGGGAGGAAAACTTCACATAAGATGTTACAATAAAACAGTGCGACATGATTTGCCTCCCAAGAACAAGATTATATAGAAGTGAAACTGTAGGTCAATAATAGGAAAACTCATACTCAGTTTTTTTATTTCGTGGTCGTTTGTCTTTTTTACACGACTTTTAATTTCCAAAGGATGTAAATGTTTCAGTAATTTAGTTTCGTACTTTTGCGTTTCATACAATGACGATATGGGTATCAAATGAAAGAGAAGAACATCTTCTAAATATTTCATGCGGGTATCTATGTTAATTTAACATTTCATTTCAATTTTTTCCCCTTTAAAAAGTTTATATAGTTTATTCATGTTTTAATTTTTAAGGGGGAAAATTTTAAATGAAAAAAAATTGTTGTAGAAAATCCTTAAAATTGCTATTGGTTATCTATACCTCTCCAACGAGCCCCTAAAAACATAAATCGAACTAAAAATGTGGAAGCTACTACGGTTTTTATAAAAAATTCAACTAAAATTGCACTAAAATAGAATAAATCTGCCCTTTATACTGGGGCATATTGTAAGTTTTTAATATGGTTTGATAATGACACCAACTCAACCAATTCCTTTAATATGTGTGCTGTAATTTTGGTTATAGTGATCCGATTGCACCCGCTTAATGTTGAATTAAAGGTAATTATATACCCATTAAAGTAATTATGTGGTCTACAGTCCCCAAAGATCTGGGAAAAAATATATTTTTGCTGGTACGAAAAAAATCATAAATATAGAAAAAAGTATTTTTTAATAGCTAAAGTAGAAGTAATGATTATTCTTGTTGATGAAAAAGAATTTTTAAATAATAATGTTTATTTGTTGTTTAAATAACGCGAAAATCAATTTACAAATTCGATATTAGAATATTTTATTTTAATTTGTAATAGCATCTTAACGAAGAAAACAGCACACTTTTTGTAGAAGAACTGTAAATAAATGTAGAAGTTATGAGGGAATTTTAGTCATACGTTAAACGACATGTACCACAACTTCTACATTTATCCATAAATTTAACTAAGTCAACTAAAATAAAATATTCTGTTATATCCTTGTCAGTCTACATGCGAAATCTAGCTGAAATGATATAAGGTCGACTTTAAAATTTTTATGAGATCTGACATTTGTAAATCGACCTTATGTCATTTCAGCCATTTCGATACAAAATTGTGAATATAGTTTTTGAATTTATCCAAAATACATCAGAAAATGTTATACACGGCTTCGGCCTAAAATATCTGCTTCGTTCGATTTGAAAAATTGGTTACTTTTGATGACTTTTGGTAACGTTTTGGAAAAAATCAGGTAATAAAAAATCATCAATAGTGGCAACCGTGGTCATGATGGGTATACCTAATAATTTGTATATAACATTAATCATACGCCACAATAGCTAGACAGTATTCGTATCATAGAGAGCGTATACGCAAGAATTTTAAAATAGCATTTATCATACGCCACAATGCACTTTTGGGAATAATCATCAAACTGGATTAGACACAAAATAAAAACAAATAAGTAAAGGCTAAATTCTGGTGTATCATACAATACAATCCCATAGCAAGGGTTTTATCACCAAGGTTTTATTACCAAACTTCTACCGCAATTCTAACGATTCTATGGTTATCGTTAATTACGCGCAAATGTCGGATGTTTTAACGATATGCTTACAGTTCATGAAACTATTCGGTAACAAATATTCTCTATTTAGTCACCAATCATATGCCAAAAAATATTTTCGTATTCTCCATATGATAAAAAGATATGCGGGTTTTTCTTTTGACAACAATTTACAATGAAAAAGTCAGATTTTCGGTGTTTTTTACACATTCTCCTTACGCACGTTGAAGGACAATTTGAAGATTTGTTTCCTTTTTGATCAGTAATATATGCACATACCTCCAACTTGTTTTAATATTCTAAAGCGATTAAAAAATCGATACACCCTAATGGGCATTTAATTCTGATATATTTTACAACTTTTCGTTAAGATTGACTTGTCATATTGGAGAAAATCTGGTTTAATTTTGGATTTTCCGAATTCCGAATGAAACAAACATACGGATAAAAATGGATACCAGCGTTGAATTCTCAAAGATCTACATTTTTGCTCATCAATCATAAAAAGCTAATTGTATATTTTTGCACAAGATTCCAATTTGATACGGCAAAATTATTTTTGTGCATGAATTGATATCGTTAAATTAATGTACTCTTATTATACC
>CANDYM010000257.1:0-54445 GCA_947397865.1 Polietes domitor
AAGTTAGTTTTCCGCCAAATGTTTGTAACACCAAGAAATAATCGAGCTAGACCCTCCTTTAAGTATACGGATCGGCTTAGAATCACCAGCTGAATCGATTTAACGATGTCTGTCTGTCCATCCGTCCGTCTGCTGTCCATCTAAGCTTGTTCGCACTCTACAGGTCGCAATTGTGGTCCGATTGTCATGAAATTTACAGAAGTTACTTTTTTGGGCAAGACGGTTGGCATTGAATTTGGAAGAAATCGGTTCAGATTTCGATATAGCCTCCATACAAATGTCCCTATAATTTACACTATTACTGCTCTAGAATACACCTTTTATATGGCATCATGTCATGTTATATTTTAACTACAAACAGCTAACGGGTAAGTTAACCACATGGGTCCATATTTTGATTTAGCCCCCATACAAATGTAACTCCGATTTACAATATTACATCTCTAAAATGCACATTTTACAATCTTGATCAAATTTTCCACACAATGTTACATTCATACTAGAAATACGTATTTTGAAAGCCAGCTATATAGGTCAATGTGTCGGTATACCCCCCACACAAATTGGACCCCCATATTACTCTAATATTGCTCTAGAACCCATATCGTGCATTGGATCTCGATACAATTTTGCAGATATCTCAAGAAAGAATACCCACTTGGAAAGTGATCTATATGGGCTCACTTCTTAATGTAGCGACCTTACAATTGGCCACATTTTATTTTTACCCCTCATGGACGCAAATTTTACATCGGATTTTTTTTTTTAATTTTGCAGATTATATTAATACTTGTACTAAGAATACATACTATGAAAGTCAAATATATGTGTCCATACTTTGGAATAACCCAAATGGGCCCCCATCCTACTCCATTGCAGCTCTAGAAACTACGTCTTACATCGGATCATAATATATTTCAACTAGGAATACCTACCGTGAATGAGAAATATATAGGCCCAAGTTTTGGACCAGGTCCCCAGTGTTGCTATAGGCCCCTTTTCAGATATCGGTCCGATTCATCCTATTAGTACTGTATAATTTATATTTGTCTGCTGGAAAATTGGATCAATTACCATATTATTTACTATATCCGTTAAATATTACTAAAGATGAATTAAATATTACTAAATATGAATATTACTGTATAATTTATATGAACTAAACAAAATTGCTGCTATGAAACACTTGGGCTTAGTAATAAAAGCGAGGTATATACGCAGGGAGTGGTGTAGGGTATTTTATAGTCGGCCCGCCAGACTTTAGCCTTTCCTTACTTGTTTTTAGTTAGAAAGTTTACATTTTCATGAAAATACTAGTGATGTCATTTGGTGGAACTTATGGGTTTCTTATATTTTGCAGCAACAGCTTAACGAAAAACCAACACAAACCAACCACAAAGTTAATTATCAATTAAAAATTTCAAAATAATTAATTGAATTGCCAGACATATATCTCAAGTGATCTTTTATTTCAACATTGCTGACAATGAAATGTTGTTAATAGGCTAATGAATATTGACATTTGTTGTATTTTATTACGTTATTGTACGCAAGAAAGAACAGGATAAACTCTTAACAACATTTAGTAGATTTGTAATTTATTTTTCAATTACAAATTATTTAATGGGATGGGAATTCGCTCTTTCAAAGAAAATTATTGTATGGGATAATTTGCTATTATATAGTAATTTGTTTGGATGAACTAACGGAAAGTTAGGATAAAAATTTACAGTATGAAAGCTAGTGTGCATAAATTTGTTGAACCTTTTTCATACTAAAGGATCAGATTGATTTTATTTTTTATTTTGGGAATCCTAAAATCAATTAACTTTCTTAATATCAGTTCGTTTTGGTAATCAGCTGATGCCACACGTATTTATTTTCGCTTAAGCAACTTTTTCCCAACAAACGTATAAAAAGTTATTTTTTTTAATTAAACTACAATGCCGTCTATGAAAAGGAGAGCAAAGTATTTTGGAAGTAATCCAAGGTTCAAAGGTTCGAGAATTTCTGGTTTTTCTGAATCAAGCAACCGATTCAAGGCACTCGAAGAAGTAGATATGGACACTTCAAGCGATGAAGATGGCGAATGTGTTACACCAAAAGAAAAGTTTCCCCCAATAGTCGTAGATGAAAGCACTAGCTTTACCAGCGTTTTCAAATTAATGGGAAGTCAGTATAAATACCAGAGGATGTCGATTGGAACTAAAATAATCTCTAGTTCATTGACTTTATATGAAGAGGCTGTCAAGAAACTCGCACTAGTCGGCTACAAATTTTACACACACCAGATTAAAAACAATAAAATGTTCAAACTTGTGCTATTTGGTCTGCCTAAACTAGATATTAAAATAATAAAGGACGAATTCAAGGAAACGCACAATATTGTGCCTATTTGCGTCAAAGAAATAAGCACCAAACGCTCCAGTATCGATGATGCCATATACATGATTGAATTCGACAGACAACAGGTATCAAAAACTGAAATTCGTAAAATAAGATACTCTTACGGAATAGTAGTGAAGTGGAGAAACCCTATTAAAGGTGCCAAAGGTCCCACGCAATGCACTAAATGTGCAATGTTTGGCCATGGATCTAGGAACTGTCACCGCTCTGCTGTCTGCCATGCCTGTGCCGGTAACCATGATATCTCTGTTTGTACTCTGAACAAAACCCAACATGAAGGCCCTGTAGTGTACAAATGTTTTAATTGTGTTAAAAAGAAGCTACATAATGTCAACCACAAAGCGGATGATCCCAGATGCCCATGTCGACAAGACTATCTTGAGATGCGTAACAGAATAACTTCTGCGACATCTTTACGCCACCAAAGAACAATTAATGATCATGAATTGCAGTTTGCTTCAGATGACGTTTCACGAGGTATTTATAAAAACAACATAGATATGTCTAAAACACATGTTCGCACATCTGACGAAACAACAGCTGGCACATCTAGATCATATGTCCGAGCAACTGACCGTCACAAAGCCCGATCAGCTGATGACTCAGCAGCTGGTACTTCCATGCGATCAGCTGACAATCGTAAACTGTCAACCGCAGAAATAAATACGACAAATTGAGAGTTTTAGGAATGATGTTAAGACATGCTTTATAATTCTTTCGATATAAGTGATATTCATGTTATGCACTGGAACTGTCAAGGCATAACGACAAGCTCTGCTATTGCGCAACTTGAACAATTTGTTAGAAACAAAAAGATATATATAATTCTTCTAAATGAAACCTTTCTCAAGCCACACCACAAATTTAAGATATGTGGTTTTAAAATACACAGAAGAGATCGACGATCTCATGGAGGTGGCGTGCTAATTGCAATCAAAGATTCCATCAATCATAAGCTTTTGCAATTCGATAAAACATTTGATACTGAAAACCTTTCAGTATCCCTTATAATAAATAGACAAACTGTGATCCTGACATCAGCGTACACGCCGCATTATACATCCAAATTTAGATATGATATAAAACTGCTGACGGATAAAACAAACGATTTTTTCATTTTTGGTGATTTTAATGCCCTCCATACAAGTTGGAACTGTATAAGCGATAACCCTGCAGGAAAGGTATTATATAATCAACAAAATCAATCCAGTTTTTATGTATATCATCCTCCAAATTCTACTCGATTCAGTCAAAACTTTATTCCTTCCCCTGCTTCAACGGTTGATCTACTGCTTTCAAATTCTTCTTTATCAATTTCGAATATGGAAACACATCCCAACTCACTTATATCTGATCATGTACCAGTTACATGCCATATCTACGGGCCAGTTCAATGCATAACTAAGAAACCATCTAGCTGATTGGAATTCAATAAGGAGATGGGTTGATAGAGAACTTAGTATCCAAAACTTCTCAACCAATTATGTTGACAATTCTTTAGACACCATTATTTCTATTATAAAGGGCGCGAGCGATAAAATACCATCTGGAACAACCAAAAACTTTGAAAGAAAATTATCTTCAATCAGCTTAAGACTAATCAAACAGCGCAAGAAATACCTTCGCAAATATCAACGATGTGCAGACTTATACCGTAGAAATATACTTTCAAATATATTAAAGCAGC
Organism: Polietes domitor; assembly: GCA_947397865.1. Classification (NCBI taxonomy): domain Eukaryota; kingdom Metazoa; phylum Arthropoda; class Insecta; order Diptera; family Muscidae; genus Polietes; species Polietes domitor. The sequence goes on from CANDYM010000257.1 coordinate 4,094, forward strand.
TCAACAGACTAATTGATTATAATCTTGATAGAGACAGAAATGCCAATTGGTCGCAGTTCATATCCAAACTTCCTACAGGTAGCAAAAAGTATTGGAAAATTGCGAAAGTCTTTAAAGGAAAATATACCAACATTCCAAGTTTGACCGTGAATGGCGTCGATGTTTCCACTTGTACAAGCAAAGCAGATGCTATAGCAGACGTTTTCGAAAAAGCTCATAATATTACCCTTAACACTCAGTCTTCGATGGATCTAAAAGTTAAGAAAGTAGTCAGGAATGTGGAATGCTCCAGTATCGGATCCTTGGAACCAGGAATCCTAACAAGTGCATGTGAACTCGCAGAAATTTCGTACCGTTTTAAAAATAATGAAGCCCCAGGGTTTGACAACATCCACAATATGGTTCTTAAAAATATGTCTTATGATTTCTTCAATGCCCTTGCAAATATATTCAACGCCTACATTACAAAAGGAATATTTCCAGACGGTTTTAAAAAGGCAAAAGTTATTCCTGTACTTAAGAATGGCAAGGACCCCAAACTCCCAAGCAGCTACAGGCCGATTAGTTTACTAAGCGCTCTGGACAAACTATTTGAAAAAGTAATATATAACACTACTCAACAAAATGAAAAAAATTTCATGTACTCCGGATGCGATAATTTTTTCTGTGTAGATAACCTTGACATGAGCTCGAAAAACGCAATAAAAATTTTTTTTCGTTTGGTTTTTGTTTTATTTTTTTTTTTAAATTTTAAAATTTTTTTTTGGTTAATTTGTTTCGTCCGGCATAACTCGGGAACCACTAGCCCGATTTAATTGAATTAAATTTTAAAAAATTACAATTCCCTTAATCTGTTCATATATTGTTTTCCTATACAAGCAACAGTTTCCAAGTTAAAAATGAATATATAAAGGAAAAAACTTATTTTTTGCCTAAAGATTTAATTTTTTTTTTAAAATCCATAAAAAATCCAAAATGAAAAAAAAATGTCAAATCTTATTACTTTTACGTAAAGTCACATAACCTATGAGCAAAATGAGACAAAGATCATGAAAATCGATGCACGCGTTTCGCTTTTATTCGCAATTGAGTAAAGGTATGAATTTCAAAAATTTAAAAAATTTTTTTTTGGTTAATTTGTTTCGTCCGGCATAACTCGGGAACCACTAGCCCGATTTAATTGAATTAAATTTTAAAAAATTTAAAATTACAATTCCCTTAATCTGTTCATATATTGTTTTCCTATACAAGCAACAGTTTCCAAGTTAAAAATGAATATACAAAGGAAAAAACTTATTTTTTGCCTAAAGATTTAATTTTTTTTTTTTTAAATCCATAAAAAATCCAAAATGAAAAAAAAATGTCAAATCTTATTACTTTTACGTAAAGTCACATAACCTATGAGCAAAATGAGACAAAGATCATGAAAATCGATGCACGCGTTTCGCTTTTATTCGCAATTGAGTAAAGGTATGAATTTCAAAAATTTGCTCGACATATGCACAACATTGTCTATGGTAAGGTTTTTTCTTTTTTATTACAAAAAAAATTAAAATTTTTGGGTGACAAAAATATATGACTTTAAATTAAAAAACAATTCGATATATGTACAAGAAATTATCCTAAGGATATCAACATTAATTAATTATAAAAAAGTTTAAAAAAAAAAATATCTAAACACAAAAATAAAAACCTTCAAATTAAAAATAATTATGTGCTTTTGTCTTTCTTTTATATTGTTGTGGGTCTGTTTCTCTTATCAGGAACCAGATATAGTCCCCCATCATAGCTTCGTTCCAAAATCCTTGGTATCGGTGCTCAATTTCTTTCATTTGCTGATGAAAACGCTCACCATGCTCGTCACTCACAACGCCCAGGTTGTCCGGAAAGAAGTCCAAGTGCGAGTGTAGAAAATGTATCTTAAGCGACATATTTGCTCTAATTTTTTTATAATTTTGGAGTAGTTGTTCGACGATCTCTCTGTAATTTGAGCTTTTGTTGTTTCCAAGAAATCCGGAAACAATTTGCCGAAATGAGTTCCAAGCTGCAGCTTCATTTGGTGATAAAATGTGCTCAAACTGTTGGTCTTTCAACAACTTTTTAATTTGCGGACCGTCGAAAACGCCTTCCTTAATCTTTGCCGATGAAAGGTGAGGAAAAATGGTTTTTAAATAGGCGAACGCTTCGCCATCTTTGTTGATAGCTTTCACGAAGTTTTTTATGAGTCCGAGCTTTATGTGAAGAGGTGGGAGAAAAACATTTTCCTTTTTTATGAGTGGTGTATATTTCACGTTGTCGCTGCCGGGGATGAAGTTAACTCTTTCTGTCCAACTCCTCCTGCTGTAATGATGTTGACGATCGCGGCTGTCCCAAAGGCAGAGAAAACAACAGTACTTTGTGAATCGACCTTGTAATCCACAAAGGATACCGATAACCTTAAGGTCGGCACAAACTTTCCAATCGTGCCTCTCATAGTTAAGGCACTTTAGTAGATTGTCCATGACTTCGTATGTTTCCTTGGTGTCAACGGCATGAGCAATTGGAATCGAAGGTTTCTCGTTGCCGTTGTGCAGTAAAATTGCTTTAAGGCTCTGCTTGTTGCTGTCGATGAAAAGACGCCACTCTCCTGGATCGTAAGAGTACCCGAGTTCACCAAATAATCCGGGAATGTCCTTACAAAAACTGATGTTGTCTTTTTTTGTGTAGTACCTTGCGTATGGTTCATGACGCTTCCTGTAGATTGTTGTCACCACACCAGGAGCCAAGAAACCGAACTGTTGCATGCGCGATGCATGCAACTCTGCATCTTCTCTAACCCAATCGTTCAGTTCTGCTTGGGAACATAAGTGTTGACCTCCATGCAATGTATATGTTGACTCGCATTCTGTGATGTGTACTGTCTCCGGATCTGATGTTGGATGTATCGCCTCATTATTAGATGCCCATCTTGAAACGGACGGTTGCGGGTCCACTGGTTCTTCGCAAAATGGCACTGGAAAATTCACTGTTGAAACAGCAGCGTAAGTCCATCGTATATTTTTTCCCACGCCTGTTTTTTTGCTAAGACAGAAGTAGCAATCTGTTACATGGCAAAGCGGAGCTCTCCAAAGCATTGGCATGATGATTCTCGGCTGTCGTCTGAAAGAATTTCAATAATAAGTTATATATGTTCTTGAATTTCGTAATCTACACTTACCTTGAGTCAGCTAGCTGTACGTAGCACCTTGGACATAGAGCACTTGGTGTCCACCGCTCATCTATGTTTGAGACCTTTAAATTGAAGCTCTCTTCAAATGAATCTCTCAATTTAGGTGAAAAACAACGCTTGTTTTTTCAGAAACGTATTCTCCGCACATGTAACAAAAATTACTTGGATTGGTATTGCATTCAAATCCTCGCGAACGTTTGCTCATTTTAACTATCGCGTTCGTCGACACTTGTTGAATGAGTAAAATCGATCAATGAAGACCTATTTATACTGTGTATTGTTTAGTATTTTACTGACAGGTACTTATAAATGGGTGTATATTTTTTTACGGTGGCTACATACCTGTTTCACCATGTGTGAGTCTTAAATTTTCCGAATAATGACCACCCTTAAATGTGGGTTGCATTTCTGTAAAAAAAATCATACAGGTAGCCAACGGAAAACCCAAATAATTACAAAAGTCCCCTTTCCTTTTTTCCTTTTAATTGTTCACGCACATTTATTAGCGTTTATTACTTTGCTTACGCAATCATAAAAATTAAATAACCCTTTGTTTATTCCGTTTTGTTAATTCTGAGAATCAAAAAAAAGAAAAAACCTTACCATAGACAAAGTTGTGCATATGTCGAGCAAATTTTTGAAATTCATACCTTTACTCAACTGCGAATAAAAGCGAAACGCGTGCATCGATTTTCATGATCTTTGTCTCATTTTGCTCATAGGTTATGTGACTTTACGTAGAAGTAATAAGATTTGACATTTTTTTTCATTTTGGATTTTTTATGGATTTAAAAAAAAAATTAAATCTTTAGGCAAAAAATAAGTTTTTTCCTTTATATATTCATTTTTAACTTGGAAACTGTTGCTTGTATAGGAAAACAATATATGAACAGATTAAGGGAATTGTAATTTTAAATTTTTTAATTTAATTCAATTAAATCGGGCTAGTGGTTCCCGAGTTATGCCGGACGAAACAAATTAACCAAAAAAAAATTTTTTAAATTTAAAAAAAAAAATAAAAAAAAAACCAACGAAAAAAAATTTTTTATTGCGTTTTTCGAGCTCATGTCAAGGTTATCTACACAGAAAAAATTATCGCATCCGGAGTACATGAAATTTTTTTCATTTTGTTGAGTAGTGCTATTAATGATTTGTTGGTGATTTTCGCCAAACACTACCAGAGACTTCACGGCCTACTCCACCCAATAAACTAAATGAATTCGAATACGTCCTTTTTCTGGATAACATCACGACATATAAATTAAGTACTATCAAGCGTTTCGAGTTGCAGAACGACTAATCGGCACAATTATATTCCAAAGAATTGCTTGAAAGTGTTAATGGCAAAATCGCCGTTGAAATGTCGACCTTCTGCATTATATTCCCATCGAATTTTTTACTTTACTGTATGACAAATCAAATTCATGCGAAAGATGTTCCTAAACATTGTTTAAAACCCACTTAATCGAACGTGCAGACACCTCCATTGGCGTAATATGAATTAGATCGTATAATTAAATTGAATATCTATATGCCAGCAAAATTTAATGTGGCAGATTATATCGATATAGTTAAGGTTATGTCTCTACCCATCAGCTTTATTGGTTAGTTGAGTTATAATTTATCATACAAGTAAAGCCTGTGTAAAGATTAATGGCAGTAAAAATAAATTCATGATTATATTGTTGGAATCCCAAACACTATAGTCCTTCCATTTTGAGGTTAACCTACTATTTTATTTCCTGTTTAACCCTTTGCAATCGCAAAATTCAATTAAAATGCAAATTCCAAAAACGATAAATCTGTCTCAGAAACCTGCGTTGGCGTATGTATCACGGATTGTGTGTGTTATCGAATACCGCAAGCGATGATAAGTAGATCATAATTTATTGTAAAGTCAATTATTTGTAATAAATAATAAGTAAGTAAATACATAACGTCGCACATATGCAAAAGAACTTACATGCAGTCCTCTTCAATAGATTAGGCGCATCCATTTGGAATATGCAATAGGCTTCTGATTAAAAGTAGGAAATATGACAGCTACATAAAATGAACGCTTATGGAGTGCACTAATTAAGTATATCAACCAGGACCGAACGCAGGGGAGGGGTTTTGGGGTTTGTTTAGTAGTTTTTTAGCCATGTTAAAAAAAGTATTATAAATGCATTTTGTAATTTGTTTTAAAGTGGCCCGATGGCTTTGAATTACAATTTGAAATAAATAAATCAAATCAATATGGCAAATAATATGTTAATTGATCCAATTATCCGACAGACAAATACAAATAATACAGTAGTAATAGGATGAATCGGACCGAGATGTCAAAAGGGGGCCTATAATAATATTTTGTGCCTGGTCCTAAACATGGGCCTATATATTTCTCATTCACGGTAGGTATTCGTAGTTGAAACATATAATGATCTGCAAAATTTGATGAAGATCCGATGTAAGATGTAGTTTCTAGAGCTGTAATAGATCAGAATGGGGCCCATTTGGGTTATACCTAGGGTTTGGGGTTTCCCGGACTTTTCTCATTTCCCGGGAAAACGGGAATGAAAAATTTCATTCCCGATCGATAGGGTAACAATACCCAACCATCTTTCCAATAATCAAGCTTCAACATCGAGGCAGGCTACTAAATCACAAATACAGTCTAATTATTCCTCGAATAGTGACACAATTTTGTTAAGAACAGCGCTGGTTCAAATTAATCACAATGGTGAACTCTTTACAGTAAGAGCACTATTAGACTCTGGATCTCAGAGATCCTTCATATCAGAAAAAGTTAGATCTCGTCTTCAAATTCCTTACCACAGATCTCACTTTGATATAGTAGGCATCGGCGGACAGAGACAAACCTCCAACAGGGAATGTGAAGTTGTACTATTTTCCAAGAGATATAACACTAAATTCACAATTAATGCCATTGTGCTACCCAAGGTGACCAAGCGTCTACCTGCAGTTTCCTTCGAAATCAACAACCCAGCAGAACTCAGTGAGCTTGACTTAGCAGACCCTCACTTTAATAAGTCCTCTCAAATAGACATGATTCTTGGAAGCGATTCAGAACGCTTCGTTAATATCGATGGAATACGAAAAGACATTTGTGGTGACACATCCGCCTACAATACAATCTTTGGATGGGTCCTCAGTGGACCTATTAAAACACAAATTCACTCTTTCACAACCTCTGTTGTACCACGTGATGATGGCATACTTTGTGAAACCTTGCGAAAATTTTGGGAGCAAGAAGAAGTACCAAAATCTCCACCAATCTCAGCCGAAAACCAATTCTGCGAGGAATTCTACAGCACAAACACATCGCGCCAATCTGATGGCCGTTACGTTGTTAGGCTTCCTTTCAAAAGAGATTTTCCATCTTCAATGCATCTCGGCTCTTCTCGATTTTTAGCTCTTGCTCAGTACACTAGAATGGAACAAACATTGCGAAAGACCCCAGAACTCAATGAGCAATACAATCAAGTATTAAATGAATACTTATCGCTCGGTCACATGGAGGATACAACAGCTGCAGAAATTGTAAACGAAGGTAAATACTTTTCATTCTATCTTCCGCACCATGCTGTAGTCCGGCCTGAGCATAAAACCACAAAGGTTAGAGTAGTATTCAACGGTTCACGAAAGACTAAATCAAATTTTTCACTAAATGATGTTCTCTGTACTGGCCCAACTCTTCAATGTGACTTGATAACAACAATTCTGAACTGGAGAAAATATAGGTACGTTTTTAGTGGCGACGTACAAAAAATGTATCGCCAAATTTTGGTACATCCTCTAGACAGACCTTACCAAAGAATACTATTTAAAGATTCTGAAAATGGTACTGTAAAAGATTTCCAATTAAAAACTGTTACATTCGGGCTAAATTGTGCGACATTTTTGGCAATTCGTACTCTCTTGCAGTTGGCATTTGATTCTGAAGCGCAATATCCCAGAGCCGCATCAATCCTGCGAAAAGAGACGTATGTCGATGACATCCTCTCTGGAGGGTTTTCATTGGAAGAAGCCCGCAGTGCCCAATCCGAAGTCATTGCCGTACTTAAATCAGCAGGATTTCCTCTTAAGAAAATCACTGCAAATGACACGCAGCTTTTATCGCATTTGCCATCTGAGGATTTGTACGACCATGACTTTCTTCGGTTTCAGGAAACTAGCTCTACAAAAACCCTTGGTGTTAAGTGGAATGCGATAACAGACGCATTCAGTTATACATTCTCTCCCTTACCTCAGTATAAAAATGCTACAAAACGAAAGATTTTGTCCTCAGTTGCTCAACTGTTTGATCCAGCAGGATGGATCGCTCCGGTCGTGATAAGAGCGAAAATCCTAATGCAACAACTTTGGTTAGAAGGGTTGCAATGGGATGAGGAAGTCAGTACTGATTCGTTACAGAAATGGAATATCCTGGTGGCAGAATTGCCTTACGTTCAAAAAATTAACATTCCTCGTTGGTTACAATACACACCTACCGATACCATACAGCTACATGGTTTCTCAGACGCCTCCAAAGCAGCATATTGTGCTGCTGTTTATGTTCGCTGTAAAACTTCTAGTCCTGTAACCTTCTCAAATCTGTTTGTAGCTAAAACCAAAGTTGCGCCACTTCAGCCCGTATGTCTACCACGTTTAGAACTAAACGGAGCAGTCTTACTAGCTACTTTAGTCAATTACATAAGAACGTCATTTGAATTTCCCATTGACGATATTTTTCTATGGACTGATTCGACTATTGTTCTCGGCTGGCTTTCCAAACCACCATGGTCTTGGGAAACCTATGTGGCTAATAGAACTGCAAAAATCCATGAGTTAGTACCAAGAGCAAAATGGAGACATGTGCCGACTAAGGACAATCCAGCTGATTTAGGAACACGTGGGTGTAAGCCACAAGACCTGATTAATAATACTTTGTGGTGGCAAGGTCCATCGTGGCTCACGAACCCATCATCGACGTGGCCCTTGAGAAATCCATTGTGTTCTACGGAAATAGGAAAAAAGGTACAGGTTCTTCAAGTATCCATCGAAGAATCTGATATTTTGACTCGTTTCTCTTCTTACCACAAGGCTTTAAGAGTTCTATCATATGTATTCCGATTTGCTTTTCACGGTCTTCATAAATATAGATCAGAAAATTATCATTCATCGTTAAATCTCACTCAGAAAGAAGTTTCCTTTGTAAAAAATCGCCTTATTACATTAGCTCAGAAATATTTCTTTGAAATAGAATACAATTCACTCCGCAACCAGAAATTAATCTCAGATAAAAGTACATTGAAAAATTTAAATCCATTTCTAGACTCAAATAATATTATGCGTGTTAATGGGCGTTTGTCGAATTCATTATTATCATACAGAGAACGCTATCCTATTATATTGCCCGGCAAATCTCATCTATGTGCCCTATACCTTTCTCATTTGCACACTTTCCTAGCTCATGGCGAATGCAACCAAATGTGTAGGATGGTCCAGACCGAATTCTACATATCTCGTCTAAAACCACGCATAAAAAGTATCATTTATAAGTGTAAAGTTTGTACAATCTTTAAACACAAGGCTTGTTGTCAAATCATGGCACCGCTGCCACCCGAAAGATGCACCCTAACGCCACCCTTTCATGTCACCGGCATTGACTTCGCTGGACCCATTGAGCTCAAAAGTTCACAAATTCGAACAGCACCCATGACGAAAGGTTACGTCTGCGTGTTTGTTTGTTTCTCTACAAAGGCAATACACCTCGAGCCATGCTCAGACTTGTCGTCAGCGTCATTTGAAGCCGCCTTTGCCCGATTCGTTGGGAGGAGGGGGCTCCCCCATAGGATAGTTTCCGATAATGGGCGTAACTTCGTAGGTGCTAGCAGAGCACTCCTAAAAGAGTTTACACAATTTTTAAATTGTGTTTCAAAAGACATATCACAGAAATACTTATCCCATGGATTTGAATGGAGTTTCATCCCACCCCACGCACCTCACATGGGCGGGTTATGGGAAGCAGCTGTAAAAAGCTTTAAGTATCATTTCAAACGAATCTCGGGCGCCCAAAAGTTTACATTTGAACAGTTATCAACTTTACTAGCTCGAATCGAAGGCGTATTAAATTCAAGGCCAATCTCTGCAATATCAGAAGATCCCGCGGATTTTACCGCCTTAACACCTGGTCATTTCCTTAAAGGTGGCCCTATAATGGCTATGCCAGAACCTCTCTCACAAAATTTATCTCTTATCAACAGATGGGAAAAATTAAAAGCACTCCACCACCAATTTGCAATCAGATGGAAAGAAGATTATCTAAAGGCTCTTCATAAGAGGTACAAGTGGAAAAATTCCACTCCCAATATTAAAATTGGTGATCTTGTTGTCGTGATAGATGACTTGCTACCCCCAAGTGAATGGCGTTTGGGTAGAATTGAAAAAACATATCTAGGTTCTGATAGCAACGTACGAGTTGCAGATGTACGAATTTCTACAGGTCTTATAACTCGACCTATAGTAAAATTATGTTTTCTTCCCCTTCTCAAAGAAAACGAGTCACACGCCAGTTAAATTGTAGTCGCAACAAGGTCAATAGAACTTTTAGAGCGGCATCCTTCACTACTGTGGAGAGAATTAATCAATAATTTTAAGTGTAAATTTTATCATTTTACAGAAGCTACCGCCGTTCTAGCGAAATATACAAGTGCAAGTTGTGTCATCGATTCCATTCCCTGAGGTTTTGTCATAAATTCTTGAACATGTCTGTCCAGGAGAGGAAACATGTCGTCCGCGATCACCGATATTGTGCCAACTGCTTAGCGAGAAGCCACACCATCCGTTCCTGCACATCTAAAAACAAATGCTCCAAATGCAGAAACTACCATCATACCTTACTACATACACAACATCTCAAGGTACAACCACCAATAATTAACCGCAGACAAGAGCCTAGAACTAAAAACAAGAAGAAGATTTCCCACCAAGCTAACCCAAATCAACCATCAGCTCCAGACCACCAAATACTTTCGGAAGCAATCCGATCATTGGCATCCGTCTTATGCATCACACCTCATCCTGTTGCACAAGTGCAAGGCCGGCGCCATGTCTAAAAACCATTTTAGACACTACATAAATTATTTTTATTATTAATTTTAAAATCTATATTAATAATCTATTGTGTATTATTAATCTATTGTATATTATTCAATTAATATTCAAATGAATTTTCAGTTACAAACTATTGTGAATTATTAACTTTAAAGCCAAATACAAAGTTGCATGCAAATATGCGTTTTCGAAGCTGCAACTTTCCAGCTACAAAATTATAAAATGTAGATTTAAGCACCAATGTGTCTTTGAAAAGATCAGAAATGCTTCACTTGGATTTCCTATCTCTAAAGGTGAGCATCTCTGCAAATAAAACCCAACCATTGTATTAACCGAAAATTTATCCCTTGTTCTTGTTTATTCACATAATCTCAATTTATGCCAATTTCTCTATTCCATGAGAAATTGCATAATCCCACAAGGTTAATTCCCTCTTATCTTTTCGGCTCCCCTGGTGTCCACCAATTTACTCTACACAACATTCACACTCAATTGGAACACCTCTTAAACATTACAATTCGCTATGGAAATACTAACCACTACTCTCTTTTAATTGGATATACATATCAAATGTATTCATGTTTTGCATTTTGCTTTTGTATGTGCAGATGAAAGACAGTTGTTACAAAATTTGTTCTGATATGCAAAGTCTACTCTTTCTGGGACCGTCAAACTACGGAATTTGGGACATACTCTTATGTTATGTTCTACATTACAGAGTTTACAAATTTCATTAAGTGTTTCTTGTGAATGATATGTTTGAATGTTCGATGATGATTGTGTAGGCAGAGAGAAACGTTGCTTTGTGAACTTTATGCTATTAATTCGCTCAACTATCTCAAATCTGTTCATAAGAAAATTGTCCATTTGTGACCACTGTGGTAGATCACGATGCGACGTAAGGGACTGTTCCCACAACGCAAGGGTTTCATCAGGAAGTTTGGTAGATACGAGGTAAATAAGGATTGGATCCCAGCCTTCGATGTTTACGTTTAGAGTATTCAGAGTTGCAAGGCAATCTTTCACTGAAGAGTGAATTTTCTGGATTGTCTCACTGTTTTCTCTGGTTGCTGTGGGAATGTTAAATAAAATTTTCAACTGGTTATCTACCAAAACTCTTGTGTTTTCATAACGGGATTGTAGAGCTTTCCAGGCCAGGTCAAAATTTTCGTCGCAAAGTGAATACCTTTTGACGATTGCGCCTGCCATGCCTTGAGTTTTATTCCTTAGGTGATAGAGCTTTTGTGCTTGAGTGAGCTTAGGGTGGTTTACGTATACCGCCGTGAACATGTCACGAAAGGACGGCCACTCCTCGTAACCACCTTTAAAAACTTCCGTGTCGCAAGGTGGAACTTTAATGCAAATATTAGTGGAATTGTCCACTGCGTTATTATGAGAATCTTGATTGGCCTGTGAGGTATTTCGCACAGGTAAACTTTGCCTAGATTTATAATTATTATTGCCTGAAGATAAAGAAATTCTCAATATGTCCATGATTTGTGAGCGTGCAGCATAGTATGCTTCTGAACAAGCGTTGAAGTTTATCTTGGCCTTTTCTTTGAAGTCCTTTGAATTTGCAATCTCAGTGGATAACATCAGATTTTCATAGGTGAGTTGGAGTTTCTTCCACCTATTCTCCAAATCCTCTAACTTGACCTCCAAAATTGAGTCTGTTTGGTCCACTATCTCAGATTTTTCAAAATTTGTGCAGAACGCTACAAGATGTTCACAATCGAAAAGGAATTTGTCATTAATAATGGAAGATTGATTAACATCGGTGGCATTAGTTGCCGATTTGGTGGCGACAGAAGTAGGTTTTGTGCTCATTTTGAAAGATTTCAGATCGGAAAACTAAAAGTTTATATTTTGAACTTGGTATAGAGTTGAGATTTTAATCTCAATGATCAATATGTATGAGCGTTTTATTGACAAAATGGTAGAAGATATTTATATCAATCCTATGGTGTCTTGTGTTGTCTTTTAAATTTGGTGTAAGATTTTATGTAATGTAGACGTAATATTTAGTCCCATAAAGTTTTCGATTTGATTTGATCAATGATCAATGATAAAGATCAATGATCCAAGCGCTGCAGATGCTGTAGGAGTTGCAATGAATGGCAAATAGTAGATATAATAAAGTGGTTTTGTACTATTATTAGCAAGAGAGAGATATTTGGCTGAACGTAAATGTTTTTTTTTTTTTAAGATGGTGAATGACGATGATTTCCAATAATATTATTTCTTAATCAATCATTGGAGGAAATATCTTTGTATAGTTTTCAGCTGACAAGTGTGTGTATGTTTGTTAGAATAACAAAGTTCAATGAAATATTTTTTAAGAAATCATACAATTTTCGAAGATGCGACGTTTTATTTACTTCCTAAAAGGGAACATACTTTTGTGCCCCAGTGTAAATTTTGATTACTACTTCCACCTGTTTGCTTTCCAGTAAATATGTAATAATTGTTGCTGTTATAAGGCGACATTCACACTGAGAAAAAATTTATTTTTTCTCTTTTATAAAAGTTTTGTGAAATTTCGATTTTTTTACTCTGAGGATATATAGATATTTAAAAATATATGGGTAGTTGAAGACAACTTTTTAAACGTTGTGCGGTGTATGTTATGTAATTCAATTATTCCACTGAATTACAAACTTTTATATGTACGCATAAGTGTAGATTGATTTCTTGTATATATGTGTGTAGGAATATAATAATTTGTTATATGTTTGTACAGTTGTAGATTAAATATTTATATATATGTGTGTATGTTTGTAGCAGTGCAAAATAAATATTTTCTGTTGCAAATTCTATCAGAATGATTTAAATTTTATTTTAGTGATGTAAATTTGTTGTGTAACCCATGTATTTTTTCCAATGTATGTAAATGTTTCCAAAAAATGTATGTATGTAAATGGATTCTTTTTTATTTTATTTGTTTCTGCTTTGGCCATATGATTTCCAATAGAAGAGAATAGGAGTATATTATTTTAGTAACTTCACTCAAGTTACGGCAATGACGATTCCTCTCTTTTCTCTTGTGGTGAATAAGTGATCGTATGTATGTATAGTATGAGAGCATATACTATCATTTACATGGATTTACTTTGTTTTTGAGATTGATGAAATGTTTAAACGTATGCCCTTGAAATGTGTGATAGAAAAGGGATAAGCAAATTGAAGCAAGAAGAAAAAACCGCTACATTTGTTCTGTTTAACAAATTTTTGGCTAATACAGGGTGTTCACTACTGCTTCAATTTTGTTCTTTCAAACGGGAATTTTGGCCATACTTGGCAAAAACAAAAAAAAAATGGCGCAAATTTTTCATATGTCAGTATAAAAATGGTGTTGTTACTCACATTACAATTCTGCCATTTTGTATTCCAGTTGATGTTGTTGCTGTTACACTCTGCTCTTGTTTCTATTTGTACTTTATCTTTTCACTTCGTTCTTCTCAACGTATTTTATAAACGAACGAATTGCACTTTAGAATTTAATTTCTATAATTTTTTTCTTTGCTTCTGTGAATTTTTCCCAACAACTTTTCTCTAAATGGCAAACAAAATTATGACAGCAGAAATTACTTTACTATAAATTTCGTTTTTAAGCTGGAAAATTTTCTTCATTTTTTTCCTTTCTTGGCATTTACACACACATTCACGGGAACAAACCTTTGACACAACTGTGCAATACGAAAATAGCCAAATATAGGTTTGAAAAAATAACTCTTTTCAACACTTGATTACACAATATTATTATCAAAAATATATATAATATTAATAGCACGCAATGCTGTCGACAATTCGTTATATTATTCCCGATAATCTTGTATTTCAGTGATTTTCTTATAGATCAATTCACCTTCAACCGTTTTGGACATTTTTATGTGGCTTTCCTTAGTTACTTACTCACTTTTGCACACATACACACACATATATTTTGCGATCTAAATATAACCGAAAGTGTTCATACACTTACCGCAGCCGAGTGATAACTACTTAGCTTTTTATCGTGGGACATTGATTTACCTCATTTTTGGTGATGGTGAGTTTAATGAGTGGAGTGGAGACGTTAATGCTCGATCTTCTATTCTGCTGCTTCTTTAATTTTCGAAGGACCATGAATACATTTGATATGTATATCCAATTAAAAGAGAGTAGTGGTTAGTATTTCCATAGCGAATTGTAATGTTTAAGAGGTGTTCCAATTGAGTGTGAATGTTGTGTAGAGTAAATTGGTGGACACCAGGGGAGCCGAAAAGATAAGAGGGAATTAACCTTGTGGGATTATGCAATTTCTCATGGAATAGAGAAATTGGCATAAATTGAGATTATGTGAATAAACAAGAACAAGGGATAAATTTTCGGTTAATACAATGGTTGGGTTTTATTTGCAGAGATGCTCACCTTTAGAGATAGGAAATCCAAGTGAAGCATTTCTGATCTTTTCAAAGACACATTGGTGCTTAAATCTACATTTTATAATTTTGTAGCTGGAAAGTTGCAGCTTCGAAAACGCATATTTGCATGCAACTTTGTATTTGGCTTTAAAGTTAATAATTCACAATAGTTTGTAACTGAAAATTCATTTGAATATTAATTGAATAATATACAATAGATTAATAATACACAATAGATTATTAATATAGATTTTAAAATTAATAATAAAAATAATTTATGTAGTGTCTAAAATGGTTTTTAGACAATAGGTATGTTCAATATGGTTTAACATTTAATAACTGGTGTGTTTTTTTCAATACTGTTATATTACAAATTAAAAACGAATGTTATTGTCAAAATATTTTACAAATTATTTTTCATTTTACAAACATTTTACTCTACACCTTTCAGGATTATATTCGGAACATACAAATTTATATTGAGAAATGTAAATTCATATTAGGGACATATAAATTCATAATGGGTAATTTAAATTTATAATAGGAACATGTTAATTCATAATGAGATATATAAATCATAATTCATTGAGAACAATTAATTCATAATAGGAACATACCAATTCATAATGAAATATACAAGTTTGTAATCAGAAAATCCACATTCATAATCAGAAAATACGTTTTCATATTCAGAAAATATGAGTTCATAATGAGAAAATATAAAATCATATTGAGAAAATGTAAATTTATAATGAGAACATTGATGAAATATATGTTTCTACGAAAATATCCATAGAAAAACGTACTTACATAGCTTCGATTATAAATTTTAGAGTTCCTTATTATGAATTTATATTTCTCAATATGAATTTACATTTCACATTACGAATTTACAGTGCTGATTATGAATTATCATGCTCCTATTATGAATTTACATTTCTCATCGTGAACTTACATATTCCGATTATAAATTACATTTTCTCATTTAAATACACCGTAGCATATATTTATATTCCTATTAGATTTCCCTTGAAAGTTTCCAGGCGAACAATTTTTATTGTATTCCTATTTTTAGACCATTTCTTTCTGGCTACATATGTAAAGTAAATTGTTCTTGTAGAAGATATTCACCTCGATTCTTCTAGGAAAACAAGAAAATTTACATTATGTAAGCCATAGTATTGTCGGCATGATATTTTTATTTCACAATAAAGATCCTGCAAATAGCCTCACAAAAAGTTTTTATTCCCCTAGCTGGGTTTCGCATAAAATGACTATTTAGCGAATTTAAAAAGTTTTGTTTGTTGTAATATAATATAAACAAATACTCATTATTGTCAGTAATGTAAATACATATATGAATTTGAAATACATCTAAAAATTCAAATTTATATAGTAACATTAAATTATTGATCAACATAATAAATAATTTTTTTTTTAATATTTCCCGTATTCCCGGGAAATTGAAAATTTATTCCCGGGAATTCCCGGGAAAAACGATTCGGGAATTCCCGGACCCCAAACCCTAGTTATACCAAAGTATGGACATATGGGAATCTCCTAAACAAGTAAGGAAAGGTTAAAGACGGACGGACTTTCTATCTCATTACAATTCAATTCGGTAAAAAAAGTGAAATCGGGAAGGATTTTTGCATCCTGTAAATGAATGTGTTTGACAAAAATGTTAAATCGGAAAGGACATTTGTATGGGGTTATATTGAAACCTAGAACCAAATCGGATAAACATTCGTGAGCAACATTTATATGAGGGCTATATCTAAATCTGAACCGATCTTACCCACTTTCACAATAGGGTTTTTAGTTGGATTATAAGATGTTGTGCCAATTTTAAAGAAAAACGGGTACAATATGTGGATTTTAGAGTGGAAAAGTCAAATCGGGAGCGACATTTGTATGGGGGCTATATCTAAATCTGAACCGATCTTACCCACTTTCACCATGGGTGTTTTAAGTTCGATTATAAAATGTTGTGCCAAATCGGGTACTATATGTGCTTTATAGGGCGGAAAAAGTCAAATTGGGAGTGACATTTGTATGGGGGCTATATCTAAATCTGAGCCGATTTCCTCCAAATTCAATACCGATGGTCCTTGGCCAGAAAAAATAACTTCTGCCAAGTTTCATGACAATCGGACAACAATTGCGACCTGTAGAGTGCGAACAAGCTTAGATGGACAGCTGACGGACGGACGGACGGACAGACAGACATCGTTAAATCGACTCAGCTGGTGATTCTAAGCCGATCGGTATACTTAAAGGTGGGTCTAGCTCGATTATTTTTTGGTGTTACAAACATTTGGCGCGAAACTAACTTATAATACCCTAGACCACGAAGTGGTGTAGGGTATAAATAAGTAAGGAAAGGCTAAAGTCGGACGGGGACGACTATGTAATATCCTACACCACTCCCAGCGTATATACCTCGCTTTGATTACTAAAGCCATGTATTTCATGGGAGCAATTTAATGTAGTTCATATAAATAATAGGATGAATCGGACGGACATTTGAAGGGGGCCTATAACAACACTTGAGGCCTGTGCCAAAACATGCGCCTATATATTTCTCATCCACGGTAGGTATTCCTAGTTGAAACATAAATTGATCTGCAAAATTTGATGAAGATCCGATGTAAGATGTAGTTTCAAGAGTTGTAATAGAGCAGAATGGGCCTCATTTGGGTTATACCAAAGTATGGGCATCTCCCAAACAAGTAAGGAAAGGCTTAAGACGGACGGAGCCACTATATGATACACCCCACTTTCTATCTCATTACAATTCAATTCGGTAAAAAAGTGAAATCGGGGAGGATTTTTGAATCAAGATCCATTCCAATCAATCCAGATCCAATCAATCCATCTAAGCTTGTTCGCACTCTACAGGTCGCAATTGTTGCCCGATTATCATGAAATTTAGCAGATGTTACTTTTTTGGGCCAAGGACAATCGGTATTGAATTTGGAGGAAATCGGTTCAGATTTAGATATAGCCCCCAAACAAATGTCGCTCACGATTTGACTTTTTCCGCTCTAAAATCCACATATTGTACCCGATTTTCTTTAAAGTTGGCACAACATTTTATAATCGAACTAGAACACCTATGCTGAAAGTGGGTAAGATCGGTTCAGATTTAGATATAGCCCCCAAACAAATGTCGCTCCCGATTTGACTTTTTCCGCTCTAAAATCCACATATTGTACCCGATTTTCTTTAAAGTTGGCACAACATTTTATAATCGAACTAGAAACACCTATGCTGAAAGTGGGCGAGATCGGTTCAGATTTAGATATAGCCCCCATACAAATGTCGGTCCCGATTTGACTTTTTCCACCCTATAACGCACATATAGTACCCGATTTTTCTTTAAAATTGGAAGAACATTTTATAATCTAACTAGAAACACCTATGCTGAAAGTGGGTAAGATCGGTTCAGATTTAGACATAGCTCCAATACAAATGTCGTTCCCGAATGTTTAACCCATTTTGGCCAAACTTTGCATACATGCATTACATGTATCAATATACCCCCATACAAATGTCCTTTCCGATTTAGCATTTTTTTTTCAAACACATACATTTACATGATTCAAAAATCCTCCCCGATTTCACTTTTTTACCGAATTGAATTGTAATGAGATAGAAATTCCGTCCGTCTTTAGCCTTTGCTTACATGTTTGGGAGATGCCCATATGTCCATACTTTGGTATAACCCAAATGGGGCCCCATTCTGCTCAATTACAGATCTAGAAACATCTTACAACGGATCTTCATCAAATTTTGCTGATCATTATATGTTTCAACTAGGAATACCTACCGTGAATGAGAAATATATAGGCGCATGTTTTGGCACAGGCTGCAAGTGTTGTTATAGGCCTTCAAATGTCCGACCGATTCATCGGTCGGACATTTGTATAATCTGTATTTATCATTCTATGTTGGTCAATTTTTCCAGATCATGTTATATTTACTTTAATCGGAATATCTGCTGGCAAATTGGATCAATTACTTTATTATTTACCATAATCATTAAATTTGATTAAAGATGAATTTATAGTATAATTTATATGAACTACATTAAATTGCTCTCATGAAATACCTGGGTTTAGTAATCAAAGCGAGGTATATACGCAGGGAGTGGTGTAGGGTATTATATAGTCGGCCCCGCCCGACTTTAGCCTTTCCTTACTTGTTTTTTGTTATGTTGCAATAGATAAATGGAAAGGAATTAAACGAACGTTTGATAACGAAAAACAAAGATAAGTGAATTTGTATTATTGTTTTCTTTGGTTTATAGGTTTTAGCACATGCACATAATTGGAATTCAAACATTAACAACTACCAGCACTTACTCAAACACTCTTATTTCTTCCTTTTAACACTCACACGGTAGCTATTCTATTTCCTGTTTTTATTCCCTTTCCTGTTAGCATTTAAAATTTTAAATAAACAAAACAATCGACAAAACTGGCCAATTGTATGCAGTTCTTTTCGTTTTTCTTCCCGATGTTGTTTTACTACTGGTCGTCGTAGAGCTCGAAGCGAATGTTTCAGGGCAACAAACGCTAAAGTTTTCTTTAGAAAATAATTTGTTAAACATCCAGATCAACAGCAAAGTTGTTCTTTCTTTTCTTTCTGTAATTTCCTGAAAGGCAATTTGTTGCCAAAAGATAGAATGTAGAAGGCGAAATCTTGCAAGCATTTGTAGGGATAAGAAGGTGGTGTCCAAGTTGGATTTGAAATAGAGGTCATTGTGAGCATTTAACTCCTTCAAATTCGTTGCAAATACAACTGTGTTGGCATAGTCCCGGTGCTAGGCTTTGTGCTTCTCGTGCAACTCAACAGCACGTTAACTTCCTGAAATACTGTAGAAATAACTCTAACGAAGTCTTTCAAGTATGTTTCATACACTCCTTAAGATATCCTTTGGGATGTGTTACACTTAATACATGTAAAAGTCAGTTGGCATTAAATAATGATGAAGTAATTTAACTGGTTTTAATGTTAGAGAATGGTAGACTTAAGTAGACTTAAAACTAAGTTTATGCATATGACGCAAATGCTAAAAAATGCATATATTTTACTAGATCCCTTTAGTGAACATGAGGCAGCAATCTTCAAAAATGTGCACTAAAAGTAGGTGTATTGGAATGTATACATCTAATTTCATGACTACATCTGTTTGCTTGGTACCAGTTTTATTCTTGTTCCATTTTGACCCTCAAAGAACGAATTTGGAGAAATACTCAAATTTTGTGTGTCTATGAACACAGACGAGTGATTGTAAACACTCAATTTCATGATTCTAGCTACAGCCGTTTGCTTGGTACCAATTTTATCCCTCTTTTCCAATTAAATCCCTTAAAAGTACGAATTTCGAAAAATCTGTCTATTTTGCGTGTCTACGTAATTATAGGGATGTACACACCGAATTTCATGTTTATAGATGTTGTCGTATCATTGGTACCATTTGTATCCCTTTTTGTCACATTTCACCGGCTAAATATTTTTTGTACTTTTTGGTTTTTTTAACGTTAGTAGAGGAATGCCCGAAACAAATTTCAAGTGTATAAGAAGCAAACATTTTCAAAATATTTGCTAAAATAATCTAAATATTAGGGGGTATTTTAAGTCCTTGTTAGG
The DNA here is from genome assembly GCA_947397865.1 of Polietes domitor. NCBI lineage: Eukaryota > Metazoa > Arthropoda > Insecta > Diptera > Muscidae > Polietes > Polietes domitor. The sequence goes on from CANDYM010000257.1 coordinate 24,461, forward strand.
AAAAAAATTTTCCCTCTGGGCCGATTTCGCCCACTTTCAATCCCCCCCACCTCTGCAACCATAAGACACATTTATTGAAAATTTGAACCTCCTAGCTCATTTCGTTCGGAAGCAAGCGTGCTTTCTTAGAATTTTACCACGACCCAGAATATATATACTTTATAGAGTCTCTTATATATACTTTATGGGGTCTCCGATGAATATTTCAAGGTGTTACAAACGGAATGACAACGTTTATATACCCCCATCCTTAGGTGGAGGGTTTAATAATAATATTAACAGCGAATTTGTGAACACCTTATGGATATTTCCATCAAAAACTTAATCTTGGAATGTATGAATTTGCAAAAGTTATTTATATTATTCATTTACGTCTCATATTGAATTCTGACAGCATCGCTGATTGAGACATAATGCATATTTGTATACGTGTTTGTGCAAATTTTTGATAGGATAGCATAGCATTCTCTAACGTATTTCTTGTGGTGTCCAAAAGAAAGATCAAAACAAACTTCACAATAATTTGGTGATTTAAGAGCATTTTCATTTAAATTGTGATAATGAAATTAAGTAACTAGTATTTGAATTCTTATCAGTATTCTTACTGTTTTGGTGTTCAATAATCTCAAAAAAAGTATAAAAATAATATATAATGTTCAATTTTAGCTATAAATAAAAAAGGTTTCACCGGTTTTCCAAATTATAAAAACCGAAACCCGGATTTTTTAAAATTGTAAATTTTCGAATAAACTGAAAACCGGTTCCCGAAGATGGTCGGTTTTTGACATCTCTACTTGCATGGAACCAGGAGTCCGAGATGAAATGAATGAAACATATATTAAGTTATTCATCTGAAAATGCTCAGGTGCAAGTGTAGTAGTGTTTGAATCGCTGTTATTGTGAAATTCAAACACGTCCAAGATTTTAGCACCTTGTGCAACACTTCCAACACCTTAGAGCGAACCCATCGGCGCCAGCAGCAGAACCGTCAGCACCAACATTTGTTATTTCCCCCCAACCAGTTTGGATTCAATTTTAGGTAGCTATAGAAAACAATTGTTTTCTTTAGTGTTTGCTGTTTGTTTCCCAAAGAGCATTGGAAGGTGTTATATTTAGAAATGTCCTTAAATAAAAACAAGTAAGGAAAGGCTAAAGTCGGGTGGAGACGACTATGTGATACTACTATCAATCCCTTTACAACGTTTTATTACTAATCTAGATGAATTATGACTACAAATATCTGTAAAAATATAACACAAAACAATGCAATTTTTTGACAAATAGGGCTCGATATGTGTTTTTAATAAAAGTATAACATGTTGTACCAAATTTTAAGAACATTGGTTAAAATATGTGGTTTCTAGAAAGAGCCAAATCAAAAGCTTTATTTGCATGGGAACTATATATAAATATGAACCTATCTGACCCATTGATTAAAATATGTGGTTTCTAGAAAGAGCCAAATCAAAAGCTGTATTTTCATGGGAACTTTATATAAATAAGAACCTATCTGACCCATTGGTTAAAATATGTGGTTTCTAGAAAGAGCCAAATCAAAAGGTGTATTTGCATGGGAACTATATATAAATATGAACCTATCTGACCCATTGATTAAAATATGTGGTTTCTAGAAAGAGCCAAATCAAAAGCTGTATTTTCATGGGAACTTTATATAAATATGAACCTATCTGACCCATTGGTTAAAATATGTGGTTTCTAGAAAGAGCCAAATCAAAAGCTGTATTTGCATGGGAACTATATATAAATATGAACCTATCTGACCCATTGATTAAAATTTGTGGTTTCTAGAAAGAGCCAAATCAAAAGCTGTATTTGCATGGGAACTATATATAAATATGAACCTATCTGACCCATTGGTTAAAATATGTGGTTTCTAGAAAGAGCCAAATCAAAAGCTGTATTTTCATGGGAACTTTATATAAATATGAACCTATCTGACCCATTGGTTAAAATATGTGGTTTCTAGAAAGAGCCAAATCAAAAGCTGTATTTGCATGGGAACTATATATAAATATGAACCTATCTGACCCATTGATTAAAATATGTGGTTTCTAGAAAGAGCCAAATCAAAAGCTGTATTTTCATGGGAACTTTATATAAATAAGAACCTATCTGACCCATTGGTTAAAATATGTGGTTTCTAGAAAGAGCCAAATCAAAAGCTGTATTTGCATGGGAACTATATATAAATATGAACCTATCTGACCCATTGATTAAAATATGTGGTTTCTAGAAAGAGCCAAATCAAAAGCTGTATTTGCATGGGAACTATATATAAATATGAATCTATCTGACCCATTGTTAGCATAGATTTACTAGTTGAAATATAAGGCTTTTTCCCAAATTTTACAGAAATCTGTTAAAATATGTGGTTTCTAGAGCCGAAATAATCAAATCAGAGGCAAAGCTTGTATGAGAACTATATATAAAACTGAATCGATCTGGCCGATTTGCTTCAGATTAAATAGCATACGTTCCCGAAAATACTTCATTTGCTAAGTTTTACTCAGTTCTGACAACAATTGCGACCTGTACTTAGATTACAAGAAAAGGTGGACAGATAGACGGACGGATGGACAGAGGGACATTGCTAAATCAACTCAAAAAGTAGTTCTAAGTCGACCGGTATAATAAAAGATGGGTCTATATCTTTTCCTTTGGGTGTTACAAACAAATGCACAAAGACATAATACCCTAGTGGAGGGTATAACAAACGAATTCGGCTAGACTACCAACCACAAAGATAATCTTTTTTGTTTGGTTTTAACCTAAGGAGTGCAAAGGGAAAAGGACATGGTTGTGTTTTTCTATTTGGAGAAAACACCCAGAATATATGCATATGCAGAAAAACTATAACTAAGGGGTGATTTTTTAAGAGCTTGATAACTTTTTTTTAAAAAAAAAACGCATAAAATTTGCAAAATCTCATCGGTTCTTTATTTGAAACGTTAGATTGGTCCATGACATTTACTTTTTGAAGATAATTTCATTTAAATGTTGACCGCGGCTGCGTCTTAGGTGGTCCATTCGGAAAGTCCAATTTTGGGCAACTTTTTCGAGCATTTCGGCCGGAATAGCCCGAATTTCTTCGGAAATGTTGTCTTCCAAAGCTGGAATAGTTGCTGGCTTATTTCTGTAGACTTTAGACTTGACGTAGCCCCACAAAAAATAGTCTAAAGGCGTCAAATCGCATGATCTTGGTGGCCAACTTACCGGTCCATTTCTTGAGATGAATTGTTCTCCGAAGTTTTCCCTCAAAATGGCCATAGAATCGCGAGCTGTGTGGCATGTAGCGCCATCTTGTTGAAACCACATGTCAACCAAGTTCAGTTCTTCCATTTTTGGCAACAAAAAGTTTGTTAGCATCGAACGATAGCGATCGCCATTCACCGTAACGTTGCGTCCAACAGCATCTTTGAAAAAATACGGTCCAATGATTCCACCAGCGTACAAACCACACCAAACAGTGCATTTTTCGGGATGCAAGGGCAGTTCTTGAACGGCTTCTGGTTGCTCTTCACTCCAAATGCGGCAATTTTGTTTATTTACGTAGCCATTCAACCAGAAATGAGCCTCATCGCTGAACATTTCGAACACATGAACACATTTCGAACCGAACACTGATTTTGGTAATAAAATTCAATGATTTGCAAGCGTTGCTCGTTAGTAAGTCTATTCATGATGAAATGTCAAAGCATACTGAGCATCTTTCTCTTTGACACCATGTCTGAAATCCCACGTGATCTGTCAAATACTAATGCATGAAAATCCTAACCTCAAAAAAATCACTCTTTAAAAGCATTTCATAAACTCGTTGGCCTCTTTTTTGCGGCAAAAACGAAATAACACACAGAGATCAAAACAAAAGTGTCGTTTTTTTAAACACAATATAGCATCATACATACTTACAAACATCTGAGAGCAAGCAGAAGGTATGTATGACACCCTCTTTCAGCTGAACTGCAGCTCAAAACCAGGAAAGGCTGAGAAGGAAGGGACACAAAAATACTCACAGGAAACGGAAAACTTTGGCTTTGTTAACGGCGTGTTATTTTGTTTTTAAAAATAAATTCCGGCACAAGTTGTAAAAATTGGGACAAAACAAAAGCCGGTATACAGTGGTTTGAAACGGAAAGGAAAGTTGAGGCAATAATATCACAAATTTGTCATCCTATAACAGAGCGACTTAGTGTTAACGGTGCAAGTGCAAATGCCAAAGAACTTTAATTATGGATTACCAAAATTATTTTAGCAACGTTTTCCAATTAACAAACAATTCACCATCCTTGACTCGCACAGTTGAAGTTCCTACCTTATTGTTTCACAGAATGAAACTTAAAAGTATCCCATTAAAATAACAAGAAACATTTGAATGTTCGTCTAACTCTCCTTCCGTTTGTTTACCATCTATAACAGTAAATGTTAGAGTATTGTAGGAGCAATAAAAGTATTCTTATTAATATCGAATTCCCCCTCTGTTTTCTAGCTTGTTTGGGTTCCAATTTTAGTCAATTTTATTCATGGACGGAAAATATAGGCAATACGTTTATGCATGTCATATCACTTTAAAACACTGTCCAATGGCGGCTAGAGAAAGGCTAGAATTGAAGTTATAACTGCTGACAACGTCAGCGCCCAAGTTTTTTCTTTTCGGGTAACTGGAACGACTACTGAAAAAAGTGGGAGGATAATATATGATGGCCTGTTTCCAGTTGTTGTTGTGTGGGCGAGTATGTTTTTAGGTTCTTGATTTTTAAAGTTTTGCTATTTATTTCAATGCAAATACATGGAAAATGGCTAAAGTTGGAAAAATAGTAAAAAACCAAACATTTACAAAGATTTTTTCTCGAAAAAGAGTAGGAAAAGTGATCAAATAATAATAAAGAAAAAGAAGTAAAAAGGAGTTAAGTTCGGCCGGGCCGAACTTTATATACCCTCCTCCATGGATTGCATTCCACAGAGGTTGTCGGTTTTCGTAGAAGTGCAGTAATATTACATGAAAATAAAATTTTTTTAATATAGCCAAACCAAAACAAATACAAATATTGAAAAAACTATTTTATAAATAAATATAATATTTTTATTATTTCAAACCATTATTTATTTCAAATCAAGAAATAAATATTCTTATATTTATATTTTCAAAAAGTTTAAATACCATAAATATTGGTAGATAGTGGGTGCTACAGTTAGTTGTATTTCCATTCTATTTTAATTCCAAAAGTATTACCCTCTTTCTACGCAATTAGAATTTCATCATTCTAGCTGTAGTCGTTTAGTTGGTACTATTTTTATCCCTCTGTATCGTTGTATCCCTTGAAAGTAAAAATTTCCAAAAAAATACGAATTTCGAAAAATCTGTTTATTTTAAGTGTCTACGCAATCAGAGGAATGTATACACCGAATTTCATTATTCCAGGTGTAGCCGTTTGGTTGGTACCATTTTTATCCCTCCGTACCCATTGTATCCCTTGAAAGTACGAATTGGGAAAAAACCTTCTATTTTTCATGTCTTCGTAGTCAAAGGAATGTATACTCCCAATTTCATGATTCTAGCTGCGGTCATTTGGTTGGTACTATTTTTATCCCCTTTTTCTATTTTGGCCCCAAAAAGAACGAATTTCGAAAAATCAGTTTATTTTCCGTGTCTACACAGTCAGAGGAATGTATAATCGGAATTTCATGACTCTAGCTGCAGTCATTTGATTAGTACTATTTTTATCACTTTTTTCATTTTAAACCCAAAAAGTACGAATTTTGAAAAATCCGTGTATTTTACTTGTCTATGCAATCAGAGGAATGTATACACCTAATTTCATTATTCTAGGGACTGTCGTTTGGTTGGTACCATTTTTATCCCTCTATTCCCATTTTACCCCTTAAAAGTACGATTTTGGAAAAAATACTTTTATATTATGTATCTACTCAATTAGAGGAATGTACACACCGAATTTCGTGTTTCTAGCTGTTGTCGTTTAATATGTACCATTTTTATCCCTTTTTTTGCCCCATTTCACCCCCTACAAATAAGAATCACTTTATGGTGTCCGTTTTTGCTATAAGGAGAATGCGCGTACCAAATATCAAGCAAATATAAACAGACATACTCAAAAAACATGCTTAAATACGCTAAAATATTAGGGATTATTATGGGTATTTTTAGTCCTTGTGAGGGAAAAAATTTTCCGTTTGGACCGATTTCGCACTCCCAACCGATCTGCGACTATAAGACGCATTTATGGAAAATTTGAACATTCTAGCTCCTTTCGTTTAGATGCTTTCAACAGACGGACGGACGGACATGGCTAGATCGTCTTAGAATTTTATGACGATCAAGCATATATATACTTTATAGGGTCTCAGGTAGATATTTCAAGGTGTTACAAACGGAATGACAAAGTTAGTATACCCCCATCCTGGAGATGGAGGGTATAAAAAAGTTGTGATGTAAGTTATGACCCAAAATTCTAAAATCCCAAACAAGAAGGTGATTCTACGATTGATTGATTAATAAGAAACTGCCGACTAGATAGGTTCGATCCTCAACCGAAAAGTTAGGTTTATAGCTAGAAGTTAGGTTTAAAGCCCCCCAGTTTTTAAGATTACTCTATGACATTTTCAGAAAAATGTTTGTCCTTTTTGGTGCACCCTAATTTTAGTTTTTCTTGTGACTCAAAACAAAATTCAGGTTTTAAATGAGGAAACAGTATAAAAATGACTAAAAGTCTGATGTCACAAAAAATGTGTGGTTTGGACTACTCATCATGACTAATCTACTATTAGTTTTTCTATTAGTTTTTAATATATTAAATCAAAAAAACCTATTCGTAAAAGAGTCAAATGTCAGTCATTTCACTTCAGTCTTTTTAACGCAATTTAATTTCCATAAAGAGGAAACAACGTGCTTCACACTACCACACAAATTATTCCAAAAACGCTTCTAAATATTGATGATGCGTTGAACAACCTTCCATCCTGCTACGTGATGTTATTCATTACTTTAATAAATATTTAGTGCTTAATTAGTATGTTATTGTTGAAAATTTTATAGTTTCGGTTTAATCAGAAATTCAATGGATTCCTTTATGTAATGTAATAAATGATTTAAAACAACCGGTATACACGGTATACACTCAGACACATAAGCACGTAGTTTTCTAATATGTTTCCATAGATAACACTACGTAACAAAAAAAAATCTTTTTGTTTGTTTAAGTGAATTTTTTGCTTTTATCTAATGAATTAGGTCATAAATATAATATAATGAGTGTTCTTTCCTCTACCTAAACGTTTTTTTAGTATATAAACCGCTATTTTAAAAATGATGGAGGTTTCACCACACATTTTAGCATAACTCAAGAACAGTTTGTCCGATTTGATTAAGTAATCGATCCGAGAATCCGCAGCTACATTACCTCCAAGTTACTCTTACACTGTTTTTTGATAAAGTGAATAGTTTTGGAAATATTCAGAAACTTTTTCCAAAAATTTTTTTTTCATGCAAAATTGGAAAAATATTTTTCTTAAAATTCATAAAAAACCAAAAAGTCACAAATGCTCTTTTTTGATATTTAGTTATAAACATAAATATGTTACAAATAATACTAGCCACATTTCAATAAAATCGATTAACAAGTTTTGGTTTAATTCTCAACTAAGTGATGGTATCTCATTTTGATAAAATTTGTATATGAATATTAATATTTGTGTGAGTATATAGTCGGTTATTAAAATCAAGTAGGACATCGTCGGATAAGATCGCCTTTAATATTTTAGTTAATTAGATTTAATTTCTTTTTTTGTAATTAATAGTTTAAATATTTTGTGCATAAATTTGTGACGAGCCACTCTAATGCTAAAAGCAAATTCCCCAAAACAAATAGCAACAACTACATTTTAAACAGTATTATTAAGAGCATCCTGAATTTAAGGATTCAAGTGTATTTTTCGTTTTATTATCATATAAAAGCATACCTTCATTAAAATTAAGCTGTTTAACAATCTTTTATGCACACTCTTATCTATCTGTACCATGAAAAATAAAGGCACTATTTAAAAATTTTAAAATTCGATGTTATTTCTTAAAAAACGATTAGCCAGACATCAGTTAAAGTTTTTCTTCAGTTTAGAGACATAACCAATGAGAAACAGCAAAAAAATTCACTTAAACAAAATTTTGTTACATAGTGTAATTTTCGTGCTTACATTATAATTAATAATAGGGTGGATAGTGAAAAGAATCTTTTAGTATTTCAGCAATTAGGTTTCTGGAAATGTGTACATGATCTATAAACTGAAAGATATCTCAGGGAATTAAGAAAATATGTCATTGTCCGACAGGCCATATTACACTTTTATCAAATGATATACATCTGAAACTATAGGTGAAATAGAGTTAATCAGGGTTTTTCGTTTTTCATTTTCTTATCCTGTTGCCCCTTAAAATGACTACAAATTTCCAAAGGATACAATTTTTCAAAAATCATTTTTAATACTTATTCCCACCCTATGGCCGGTATATATGTCAAATCAAGGAAGAGAATATGTGCTCAAAATACTTTAAAGTATTAACAACCATTTCAAATTTTGTCTCTTAAAAAGCAAGATATGAATAAACTAGAAAAACTAAGGGTTAATGTTAATGTTAATGCTGAACTAATACAGGATAGAAGCATGATAGTATTTAATATATATTCTCCTCTTTAGTTTGACACTAATACCGTTATCATAGAGTGCGGACAAATATATAAAATAATATTTGAAAATGTGTATCCTTTGGAGCTTTGTAGTCCTGTGAACGTGCAACATAATGAGGAAATGAGAAACTAAAAACGCCAAGTAACACCATTTTGCCTACAGTTGCATATATATCATCCGGTTCAAGTGTAACAACATTTTTTTATATTGTCGGTCGGTGTGTTATGCCTTTAATAATTATCTGCGTCAGTGAAAGTGCTTGAATATCACTTTCAATATAAGAATCCAGGGAACATATTGCAATTTCTCGCAAGTATATCTACGTATCGTTTTTATTTGAACTTATACCTCTGGGTTTCAATTTTAATTGGTTCGGTTTTGGCCCAATATATCTTTAAATAATTTAGATTTTAATGTCAATGTTCAATTTTCAATGTTTTGACAATATCATAGCAATGTTGTTCTACCGTATTAGTTAGTTAAGTCTGATAGTTTTATGTTTTAAATTGCTGTTTGATAAAATTTCACAAAGACAAAGCTGAAGTTTCATTGATATTAGACTTGGACTACGAGGGCCAGCACATTGTATGTTCGAGGGTATACAGAAGGTATTTATTTATTTATGGATGAACCCTATCTAGTAGATATGTCAAAATGAATCTGAAAATTTCTCGAAATATTATTCATTAAAAGATGTTTTAAGATTTTAAAATTTGTATATGAGTCATTCCATGTCACGTAACTCCGATTTTTCTGAAAATCTCAGGAAAAAACATTGTATACGTCATAGGAAAAGAAACTTAACATTTTATTTGCAGACATTTATTTATAGGGATTACTATTTACACAAAAATTAAAAATCCTGCATATGTGTATATTCAAATCATTGTATTTCGCAATTGGTTTTTGATTTTTCTATACTTTGTTTGAAAAGTCTTTTCCAGTTTCGTTTTAAAAATATTTCATTATTTTTATACCCTCCTCCACAGAATGGGGACATACTTACTTTGTCACTCCGCTTGTAACACCTTGAAATATCGACCTGAGACCCTATTAATTATATACAAATTGTACCAAGCAAATGACCGCAACTGGATCCATGAAATTCGAAATATACATTCCTCTGACTGCATAGACTTGGAAAATAAAAAGATTTCTCCAAATTCTTACTTTCAAGGGATACAATAGAAACAGAGGGATAAAAGTGATACTAAACGGCTACAGCTAGAACGATGAAATTCTGTGTGATTTTCGAAGGTCTTACTTTTAAACATGTGAAATAAATTTTCATCATATGATACAACACTTTATTATTTATAAGATTTGGTCCTGTGGAACTTACAGCCGTTTCTACTCAATCATAACAGTGTATATATCTCGTTTCTTGCGTTTGCGATATACCCTAATACACCCACAGGGGTAAAGGTACAATCATTCATATTTATTCATATAAAATATTGAAAAGTTAATCTTGTAAACTCTAATTATTCATTTATAGATCAAATTATGCACTTATATACCAACTCAATGGCACAATAGCTCATATGTAAGGGAAAGGTAAACATTTGGAAGGAAGATCACTGTTGTCATTAAAATACCTAATTTGACGCACAAGAACATAATAACACTCAGATATTGGTTTTAAGGATATACAGACAGACACACGCAAATAAATAAGTGTATTATATCTAAAATGCGAGGGTATTTGTTAAAGGATATGCAAGTGGTGTAAGAAAGTAAAATTTAATCGTTTTTATTGTGTACTTTATAGACATTTTATTAAAAATGTTATAGATATTTTATTGTCATTGGTCGAGTTAATTTTACAATATTTATTTATTTTAAATTTCGAAAACTTTGTACATTACCCTCGTAGCCCACACATTACAAGTACACATCTGCGTGTACAAACTTTCCTGTAAATGTGAACAGAGTTGCTGATTACAAGCAAGCATTTGAAAAATTGCAAAATGAATATTTAAGTTATGTTTAGTTTTTTCTTGTATGGAACATAACAAAGAAGACTCAGTAGGGGAGAAGGAACTGGAGGATCTGTCGAACTTGTTGAATTTTATGAGCTGCTGTAAATTGTTGCGTAATTTCATGTATGTGCTTGTGGGTGATCCCTAATCAGACAATATTTGGCACAAGTTCGTGCTATGGTAATGACACTCCATGGACTTGGATTTTTCAAAAGAGAATTGCCACCAGTACCATGAGTAAGTGGGTGTCTTTGATGAGAAATGGATTGGAGTGTGGCCATATTGTGAAGCAGTGACGCATGAAATACTTCAAATCAAAGCTATTATTGTTGGTTAGCTTTAACTGTAGGATAACCCGACTTAAGACTTAAAATATAAGAATTGTGTTCATGCATTGAACTTCATTACCCTAAGTATTACCTAAATTAAAGCTATAAACTTAGGTCTCGAAGCTATCACAACGCCTTTCATTGGTGTCTCTTGAAATGCCTGTTTAATGTGTGTCCTTAGATACCGTAGATGACGACAAGGACGACGGAAAATTAAATGACAATTGTTTGCACGTTTCAGCTGCAATAACCAAAGCCGAAATATAGTCAAAATACATCGACTATGCCATGAGGATAATTGAAACTTCGTACGTGGTTGTCACGTTTAAGAATGCACGATGATAACCACTTTATACTCCTTTTGAGAAAGATGTTATCGATGTTGTTGCATCGGCAACAAATTGCTGCCGTTTTATTTTCACTACAGGAACGAAAACGATATTCTTCAATAAAAAGAGAAAACATGTTAACATGACCTGAAACATTGGATGGTTATCGCATGATGCCCATAGGCATAAACAATCGTATGCAGGGCCGTGCGAAGGGGGGGGGGGGGGTTTGGTGGTTCAAACCCCCCAGAGAGATTTCGAACATATACTTTTTAATACCTTCTAGACTTTCTGAAGCAATAAAATATAGGATTTTAAAGGTATTTTTAAAATAACTTGTCTGAAATGGTAATTTTGCAGTGAAATCATGAAAACGTGAAAATTACATAAAAAATCTTGGACACTTTCTTGAATTTCGGACAAAGGTTATGAAAAATACAAACAAACTAAACGAATTGTGCCAATTTCAAGATTGTGTAGTGCTAATTTCGCTAATGGACACCAAATTGTTCGGAAAATTTTCATTTTATTAATCGATACCACTTCTTGACATTCGACTAGAGCTATATATTATGAACTTTTAATTCTTGGAAATTTAATAACAAAATCGTTTAGTAATTTAAAACCAGTAAGGAAAGGCTAAAGTCGGGCGTGGCCGACTATATGATACACTCAACTTCTATCAGAATACAATTCAATTCGGAAACGGGAAGAATGTTTGTATGTTTCCTAATCATAGGCTAATATGTCCTAGTTCAATTTGTCAAATCGAAAAGAATATTTGTATCACGGGTATATCCGAACATGGAATGAAGTGACCCATTTCACAATAGGTTATGCCAGTTCTCGTGAATCACGTGATTATACTCTTTACACTCGGAATACCTACCGGAAAATTAGATCATATGATCCATGATAGATCATTAGATCCATGTTTGCAAATAAAACTGTCCCACCAAATTTCCTTATTACCGTCTTAAAAACTTTATATTGCATCGGATCAAATCTGGTTCAAAATTTCAAAATCATGGATTATTTCACATAGGAACATTTACTGTTAAAGTGGACCATATGTGGCCATGTTTTCATACTGTGGCTTTTTTATGTAGACCCCATGTAAATTTGGCTAAAGATTTATTTAGATTATACTGTATAATTTATATGAACTACATAAAATCGCCCCTTAAACAACCTGGGTTTAGTAATAAAAACGAGGCATATACGCAGGGTGTGGTGTAGGGTGTGGTGTAGGGTGTGGTGTAGGGTATCGTATAGTCGGCCCCGCCCGACTTTCGCCTTTCCTTATTTGTTTAATTTGTAAATCTTGGTGCAGCGCACAGGAAATAAAATATATGCCCTGCAGAGCAAATCAGGTTCAAATCTAAATTTATTCATTGACTTGTAATTTGTTGAACTCGTTAATAGGTAAAACTTGTCTCATCTGTTGCTACCTTTCAAGTGGCTTGAGAGTAAAAAATGTCGCGGCAAACTTAAAAATATCTTCCACCTGTGATTCACTTCAAACAAACAAAAAATCTAATAAACCATAATTTCTTGTAGGTTATTTGCGAAAGAGCCTCCAATTACAAAGACGTTGGTGTCGCTTTTCGTTTGCATTAGAAACGTTACCAAAAGTTTGCCTAACAACTTTAAATGAGGCACAGAGGAAGCCAAGTTGGGGGAGTTGTTGGGCAAACAATTTTAATTTCCTTTTGCTTTCTGGTACATTTTTTCCGTCAAAAAATATTTCGAACTTTTTTACTTACTCTACAACAACAATGGTAAAAGTATGCTCTACAAACAAAATAATACCCTAGTCCACGATGTGGTGTAGGGTATAAAAACACACCACCATCTACAAAAACAACTTAACACATAAACATATTAAACGAACAAAGTATATAGTCCTACAATCGGTGCAATAAGATCGTACCAACCAAGTAAACTAAGGCGAAAATATAAATATAATATATACCCCAAGACATTGCGAAAACAATCATTATCTGATATAATGATAAAACAATCAAGAGTTACAAATTAAATTGATGGGATCGGAAAAGTATTAGTATAGAGGAAATTAGTACAAGTATTTACCTTAAATTGTACAATTGTTGTTTTCGCCTATTTCCTGTATTCATTCGGTTCTTCTCAGGTAAAAAATTTGTATTTTTGCACTTGCTTTTGAAAGCGAAGTTAAAATTTCGAAATCGATGGTTTATTTTCGATTTCCATCCGAGTAAATTTTGGGGCCTAGCGGTCACTTACGAGTATTTAAATGAAAGTATATTTTGAAATTACATTGCCGCTTTTATATAGACGCGCTTACGATTACAATAAAAATACAAATTTCCTTTATTGTTTTCATACGCAAATATTTCTCCGAAAAGAAAGAAGTAAAAAGGCATTAAGTTCGTCCGGACCAAACCTTTATACCCTCCACCACAGAGTCCATTCCATAATATTAACGGCATATTAGAGACAGTCGGCTTTATATAGTAGTGTGGCACCATATTAGTAAAATTGTGTTATTTTTATACCCTCCACCTTCAGGATGGGGGTATACTAACTTTGTCATTCCGTTTGTAACACCTTGAAATATCGACCTGAGACCCTATAAAGTATATATATTCTTGATCGTCATAAAATTCTAAGACGATCTAGCCATGTCCGTCCTCTGTTGAAAGCACGCTAGCATCTAAACGAAAGGAGCTAGAACGTTCAAATTTTCCATAAATGCGTCTTATAGTCGTAGATCAGTTGAATTGGATTGAAACGGGGCGAAATCGGCCCAAAAAGGGAAAAAATTTTCCCTCACAAGGACTAAAAATACCCATAATAATCCCTAATATTTTAGCGTATTTAAGCATGTTTTTTGAATATGTCTGTTTTCATATTTGGATTCGGTGATAATTAGACAAGGGAATCTGCTGAAAGTTGACTGGTACCAAAAGCAAACGGCTTCCGGACGTCTAATTAATTTTTATTCTAAGCACCCAAGACGAACAATCATAAACACCGCGACGAATTTTATAAACAGGGTCCTACAAACCAGTGATAAGGAATTTCACGAAACAAACAAATCCAAAATTAGAAATATACTGCGTATGAACGACTTTCCCGAAAAATTAATAAGTAATCTAATCAAGCGAACGACGGAAGAAAAACTTAACAAAAATGACGAAAGACCAAGCAAAATTTATAAATCTACAACATACATTCCAGGACTATCCGAAAGACTAAAACATTCTAATATTTACGACAAAGAAAAATTTGAGTTGGCATATAAAACACACAGGACCGTCAACCAACTATTTAGTAGGACAAAATCAAAAATCAAGAAAGAGGAGAAACCAAACGTCGTGTACAAAATAAAATGCAATGGTGACAAGTCCGACATATGCCAGAAGGTATATGTCGGCACTACGAAAAACAAATTGAAAACCCGACTTTCATCACACAAAACCGAACACAAATCTCTTGACAAACCAATTGAGCAAAAAACTGCCCTTGCAGCCCACTGTACCTTGACGGGACATAAACCAAACTTTAATGACGTCGAAATATTAGCGGAAGAGAATAATTATACAAGGAGATACACTTTGGAAATGCTAAATATAATTGACGTCTCCCCTGGAAAAAGGCTTAATTATAAGAGAGACACAGACGGTTGTGCTCAAATATATAGGAACACGGTGGAAAAACATAGACGACAAATTAGACAGTAGTTGACACAAGCTTGCAGAGAGTGGCAGGAGAATTTTCCTATTGTGAAAAACTTTTTAAAAATGTAAATATAAATATTGTGATATTTTTTGATTGTTAATGCTTGTAACTTGTAATTGAATAATTTGTGTTTTTTGTAATAGACCCCTGAAGATGACCAACGGAGTTGGTCGAAATATTGGGAAATAAAAAACAAGAAAATAATAAAATAGTCATTTTTGTTTTATTATTTGAAAAAAACTGACCTCAAGCCGAACAAAATACAAAACGCATTTCCAAATATTTTTTATTTAATCTGAATATGCGTATAAAGATTTTGAATAAACATTCTTTTACTCATGTCCTATATAAATTAAAAACCCCAAAACTCTTTAGACATCCTATTGAGACCCATACTTTATCAAAAAGCATATCCAATCATAGAAAAAATGCGGGACTGAAAAGTTAATCGCCGAGGAATTTGATCGTTTTTTGTGTAATATTTCTTCAAAATATATATAGAGGGCTTATATTCAAAAGTGGCTATGAAGAATTTTCTCGAAAATGAGTTTTTGATGCCAAACTATTCTCAGATTTGGATGTCATCTGTCATATAAATTTGGAAAAGATTTTTTGTCTAAAGCCATTTTTTATAATTTTCTGATTTGGTTATCCCCTCGCACGTAAATTTGTGACTGCATAAGTGGCTATGAACATAAAAATAATAGAAATAAAATAGTTCAACAATGGAACAGCATAAAACCGAAGGTTATAATTCGCTACAACGATTTTTTTTAAATCATTTTTCTAGATTTAGGGCATATCGTACTAGGAAAAATGGTGGCTGTAAAGTCAAAATTTGTGAAAATTAAATTACAAAAAAAAAACCGGCGTAACTTTTTATTATATTGAGAATACCAAAATATTTCTTTGGCATGTGATTGCTGACTTGATGGAGAATATTTGTGTATGAAAAGTTTCAGAATTATGAATGAAGAAAGTTAAAATATAAGGAATTGCAACGGCGAATTTTGGATTTTTCATCAATTGCAGCGATTTTCGCGACTGGCTACATATATGTTACAAGAGACCCATCTGACGGATGAAGCTGGAATCTTTAAATTCGCTGTGTACATCACAGAAAATGCGTTTCCTATACAACATTGCCAAGATTTCATGAAAAAAGTTATGGAGTTTACAATAAATCTTATATTAGCTTGGGACAAATGTGTATCATTTAATTGCTAAAAACAGCAAACAGCTGTTTACCATCTCAGCAGATACAAATCTGCTGTCTCTTTTTTAACAGCAGAAAATCTGATCTTTCAGTAGACTTTCTGCTTTCTTTTACTGACATATTCCTTTGAGTGTACTGATAGATGGATTACTGAAATGCAATTATGCCGACAATGTTTGTCGGACGAATGTACCAAACTATTTCTCGAAGATCCGGCAATAAATATGAGTGATTTCAAAAAGTTCCACTAAATATTTCCTAAAAAGTTGGAAAATTAACTAAGTGTGAGTAAAGTTTCCTTCTTTCAAAGCCATAGTAAATACTTCATTTACTAGAAAAAGGGATCTGATAATAAATTCTTACAATTGAGTAAATTCAAACTTATGTTTTAAGTTTTAAGTGAGAAAAATATCTGAAATTTTTTGTATGGAAAAAATTCCATTTAGGAAATTTTAACTTAAAAATGAGCTTTTATACCCTACACCACTTCGTGGTCTAGGGTATTATAAGTTAGTTTCGCGCCAAATGTTTGTAACACCAAGAAATAATCGAGCTAGACCCACCCTTAAGTATACCGATCGGCTTAGAATCACCAGCTGAGTCGATTTAACGATGTCTGTCTGTCCGTCCGTCCGTCCGTCCGTCCGTCCGTCTGCTGACATCTAAGCTTGTTCGCACTCTACAGGTCGCAATTGTTGTCCGATTTTCATGAAACTTGGCAGAAGTTATTTTTTTTTTGGCCAAGGACCATCGGTATTGAATTTGGAGAAAATCGGTTCAGATTTAGATATAGCCCCCATATAAATGTCGCTCCCGACTTGACATTTTCCACTTTAGAAACCACATATTGTACCCGATTTTCTTTAAATTTGGCAGAACATCTTATAATCCAACTAGAAATACGTATGCAAAAATTGGGTAAAATCGGTTCAGATTTAGATATATCCCCCATACAAATGTCGCTCCCGATTTGATATTTTCCGCTCTAGAAACGACATATTGTACCCGATTTTCTTTAAATTTGCAGAACATCTTATAATCCAACTAGAAATACGTATGCAAAAATTGGCTAAGATCGGTTCAGATTTAGATATATCCCCCATACAAATGTCGCTCCCGATTTGACATTTTCCGCTCTAGAAACGACATATTGTACCCGATTTTCTTTAAATTTTGCAGAACATCTTATAATCGAACTAGAAACACGTATGCAAAAATTGGGTAAGATCGGTTCAGATTTATATATAGCCCCCATACAAATGTCGCTCCCGGTTTGACATTTTCCGCTCTAGAAACGACATATTGTACCCGATTTTCTTAAATTTGGCAGAACATCTTATAATCGAAGTAGAAACACGTATGCAAAAATTGGGTAAGATCAGATTTAGATATAGCCCCCATACAAATGTCGCTCCAGATTTGACATTTTCCGCTCTAGAAACCACATATTGTACCCGATTTTCTTTAAAATTGGCACAACATCATCCAACTAAAAACACGTATGCAAAAATTGGGTAAGATCGGTTCAGATTTAGATATAGCCCCCATACAAATGTCGCTCCCGATTTGACATTTTCCGCCCTAGAAACGACATATTGTACCCGATTCTCTTTAAATTTTGCAGAACATCTTATAATCAAACTAGAAACACGTATGCAAAAATTGGGTAAGATCGGTTCAGATTTAGATATAGCCCTCATACAAATGTTGCTCCCGAATGTTTAACCGATTTTGGCCAAATTTTACATATTATATTTCACCAATAAACAGACATGGTGAATGCGGGTCACATCGTTCCAGGTTTCAATATACCCCCATGCAGATGTCCTTTCCGATTTAAAATTTTTTGTCAAACACATACATTTACAGGACGCAAAAATCCTTCCCGATTTCACTTTTTTACCGAATTGAATTGCAATGAGAATTGTTTGGGTGATGCCCATATGTCCATACTTTGGTATAACTTTGGTATACTACTGTATAATTTGTATTTGTCTGTCGGACAATTGGATCAATTACCATATTCGTTAAATTTGACTAAAGATGAATTTTTAGCTTATAAATTATATGAATATAATTTATATAATTTGTATGAACTACATAAAATTACTCCCATGAAATACCTGGGTTTAGTAATCAAAGCGAGGTACATACACAGGGAGTGGTGTAGGGTATAATATAGTCGGCCCTGCCCGACTTTAGCCTTTCCTTACTTGTTTTTTTTTCTAAAATGAAGTTAAAATGTTTACTGAAATCAATGCCGAGTTCTTCATACATTTAAGTATTAATGAACTTATAAAAAACATTTGAAATTGTTTAAAAAATAGTGAATATTAATCAAAGAAGCAATTCTCGTTTGTTTGCAGAGACTTATTTTTTAAATACTTTATGAATTATTCTAAACAACCACTGCGAAGGCGCCTATCTTGCCTTCGCAACAATCATGGAGTAATAGCTCATCTCCTTATGGCAGATGTATCATGAAACTTTTGAGAAATATTTCATGTTGTCATTGTTTGTATCAGTTTTGCATACTATGAAGCAAAACTATTTGTTTGATTTTTTTAATTAAATTGAACTTATTTTAATTGCACCTTTTTTCCTTGTATCAAATAAAATTTTCCTCAGTTTAAGTAAAAATTTACTCGTTTTGAGGAAAAAATCAGCAAAATTGTCCTCAGTTTGAGAAAATATTTACTTGATTTGAGTAAACATTTACTTAGTTTTAGGACATTTTCAGCAAAATTTTACTAAGATTTAGTAAAAATTTACTTAGTTTTAGGAAAGTTTTGCTTAAATTTAGTAAAAAGTTACTAGGTTTTAGGAAAAATTTACTTAGATTTAGGAAAATTTCAGAAAAAATCTACTTATATTTAGTAAAAATGTACTTGGTTTCCTAAATTTTAGTTAATTTTAACTTTTTTATGAGTGTAGATGAAACCCCCCCAGGGGAAAATCCTGCGCACGGGCCTGGTCGTATGTTCTTGTCCTTATTGAATTATTCTTCGTTTATGCCTGCGCTCGCTAGAAGAAAATATTTTTTTCAATTTCATAAACATGTTGCACAAATGTCTGCTAGAAATGAATCAATTCGATGGATAATTCTTGGACAGTTCTTTGTCAGACAGTTTCGTTTGAATGCTGGTATGGAAATTGGCAAACGTTTCATGGCATTTTCCTATGGTCGCAAACCGAGTTATAGGATCTGCCAGATGATAAAAGGGAGCAGTCAATTGAGGGTGACTATGTTTGTAAACCCACAACTGACGATATATAGAAAGTTTGTAGTCAAGAAGTACTTAACTTCTATTCCTTAAAGTTGGATCGGGAGCGTCAATTAGTGCCTAAGACACCGTTTTGAAAAGTATCAATTCTTTACAACTGTTCCTCAATCCAAAAACCACCACCCTTTCATTTCAGCACTCCAGCACATTTTTCATTCTGCATCATAAAAGGCAAGAACTCACAAAACAAGTATCAGGCATGCGATTTTCCAAATGAGAATTTTGTTAAAGGAAATTGCAATATAAGTTTTATTGTTTATAGGAGTCGACATGAGTCCACATTGCATTGCTAACTGCTCATGTGTGTCCTTCTCCTCAAAACAATAAATGCGCCAGAACGATGCGGGCAGCCTCCCCTAACATTTAGTGTAGCCTTGAAGCAAATTGGCATGTGGTTCTTGAACCTTTTCGAAGTTAGTTTATTAATCATCGTTAGAAACAAGTATGGGCGTGGGCAATTTTACTCCAGTTCAGTAAAAATTTCCTAAAAGGTTGGAAAATTTACTAAATATGAGTAAAGTTTCCCTCA
This sequence comes from Polietes domitor, assembly GCA_947397865.1. NCBI lineage: Eukaryota > Metazoa > Arthropoda > Insecta > Diptera > Muscidae > Polietes > Polietes domitor. The sequence goes on from CANDYM010000257.1 coordinate 44,571, forward strand.
TTCAAAGTCATAGTAAATAGTTCATTTACTACAAATAGTGTAGTAAATTTACTTAAAAACATTTCTTTGGATCTAATAAAAAACTCTTACAATTAGTAAATTCATACTTATTATATGAATATTTCCAAGGATTTAAGTAAGAAAAAATAAAGTTAATATGTTTACTGAAATTTATGTCGAGTTCTTCATATATATATGTACTAATGAACTTATAAAATATCATCTGAAATTGTTTAGAAAATTGTTGAATATTAATCTAAGAAGCAATTCTCGTTCGTTTGCAGAGTATTAATCTAAACAACCACTACGAAGGAGCCTTCGCAGCAATCATGGAGTAATAGCTCAACTCTTTATGCAGAGGTATCATTAAACTTTTGAGAAATATTTCATGTTGTCATTTTTTATATCAGTTTTGCATACTCTGAAGCAAAACCATTGTTTGATTTTTTAGTTAAATTGATCTTATTTTAAGTTCACTTTTTTCCTTGTACACGGTAAAATTTTCCTCAGTTTAAGTAAAAAAATTACGTGTTTTAAGGAAAAAATCAGCAAAATTGTCCTCAGTTTAAGCAAATATTTACTTATAGTTAGGTTATATTAGTTATATTTAGGAAAATTTTACTCAAATTTAGTTAAAATTTTCTTGGTTTTACGAAAAATTTACTTAGATTTACAAAAATTTCTGCAACATTTTACTTAGATTTAGTAAAATGTACTTGGTTTAAGGAAAAACTTCTCAGTTTGAGTAAATATTTACTTGGTTTGAGGAAAATTGAACTAGAATCTACTTCAAAGCATGTACTACTTACAAGGTAAAGTTTGAACTTGATAAGAGGAAATATTGCTTTAGCGCTACACGAAGTTTAATTTTCCTAAATTTTAGTTTATTTTAACTCATTATAGGGTTCACTTTTTTCTGAGTGTGTTTACCAATTTTGGTCTAGTTTTGGCCAGCAATTCTCAAATTCTCAATTTAAATAAATGTTTTCTTTTGTCTTTTTGGTGTCTCTATTTTTTCAAACATATTGTAACTTAAGTTTAAATTGTATATTTCTGGATAAGATATAGGGCATGTTTGTCCTAAATCTTTCCATGGCATTTTATTTTGTTATACCCTACACCACTTCGTGGACTAGGGTATTATAAGTTAGTTTTCCACCAAATGTTTGTAACACCAAGAAATAATAAAGCTAGACCCACCTTTAAGTGTACGGATCGGCTTAGAATCACCAGGTGCCTGTCACTCTGCTGTCCATCTAAGCTTGTTCACACTTGTGGTCCGATTGTCATGAAATTTGGCAGAAGTTACTTTTTTGGCCAAAGAAGGTTGGTATTGAATTTGGAAAAAATCGCTTCAGATTTAGATATAGCCTCCATACAAATATCCCTATAATTTACACTATTACTGCTCTAGAATACACATTTTGACCCAATTTTCAGGATCGTGTTCTATTTGATATAGAAACAGCTCACGGGAAAGTAGACCAAATAGGGCTACGTTTTGATATAGCCCCATACCAATTTACCTCCGATTTACAATAGTACTGCTCTAAAATGCACAATACACAATGTTATATTTATATTAGAAACACGTATTTTGAAAGCCAGCTATACTGCCGTCCTAAGTAAGAAAGTCACAAGTGCCAAAATACCAATATTAAGAAAAAGCCAGATTCGGAACCGTGAATGAGTTTCTGGTCTTTGTGTTAAGCTGATAAGACTCATTTTCAACTGTAAATGACTGAAAAAGGTTAAGCAAAATTACCATATGTACCATTTCTTACATAGATAAAAAACTTAAATATCTCAAAACTACTAAAATGGATATGCTACCTTTTTTGTTAGGAGGTCAGTATATAGGTCAATGTTTTGGAATAGCCCCAATACAAATGGGCCCCAGTTAACACTATTATCGCTCTAGAACCCACATCTTACATTGGATCTTGATAAAATTGTGTTGATCATGTTATATTTCAATAAAGATTACTTTTGAAAGTGATCTATAATGGCCCACTTTTTAATGTAGCGTTCTTACAAATGGGCCCCCATTTTAATTATTACCTCTCTCTCCCACATTTTATATCGGAAGTTTTTCAAATTTTGCAGATTGTATTATATTTCAACAACTAAACTATGAAATGTATCGGTACATATTTTGGGTTAACCCCATAAAAATTGGGCCCGCATTCTACTCTATTACATCTCTAGAAGCCACATCGTGCATTGGATCTCGATATTGGATATTTCAACTAAGAATACCTACTTTGAAAGTGAACTATATGCAACCACTTTTTAATGACCCCATTTTAATTTTTACCTCTCAAGGACTAAGTCAAATATATGTGTCCATACTTTGCAATAACCCAAATGAGGCGGCCATTCTATTCTATTACAGCTCTAGAAACTACGTTTTACATCGGATCATGATATATTTCAACTAGGAATAACTACCGTGAATGAGAAATATATAGGCCCATGTTTTGGACCCCAAGTGTTGTTATAGACCCCCTTTCAAATATCGGTCCTTCCATTCAAATTCATCCTATTACTACTGTATAATTTGTATTTGTCTGCCGGAAAACTGGATCAATTATTTATCATATTCGTTAAATATGACTAAAGATTAATTTATAGTATAATTTATATGAACTACATACAATTGCTCCCATGAAACACCTGGTTTTAGTAACAAAAGCGAGGTATATACGCAGGGAGTGGTGTAGGGTATTATATAGTCAGACCCGACCGACTTTAGCCTTTCCTTACTTGTTTTTTGTTGTTTTACTGAACTATTTTTAGACTGAATTCAATTCAAACTCTTTGCAGTGTCTGTCAATTAGTTTTCGCTGAAATTGCAATGCCTTGGCAAAGGCAGCACTCAATTCAATTTACATATTAACTATTTATGTACCTTGAACCTTTCCGCAAGAACAGGACAAAGTTCATCCCTAAATTATGCATTGTATTTTATGCCCCATCAATGTTGGATGAAATTTAGGGCGAAAATCAACACAGTCTCAAACACGAACCACACAACTAGGCAAACGAGGCTAAAGTCCAGCATTAGGAATGTCACAGGGGAGGAGGAGAAACAACTTTTCATTTTGCGGTTGATAATTGGAAAACTCATTCATCCTTGAATTATGTAATCAAGTTTGGTTTGTATAACGTTACAAAACAATGAAGTAAAAATCACTCCAAAAGTGAAAAGGTCATGATTGTTCGGATACGATTTGCGGGGACGTTTTGTTAAGTACGTATGAGTTAGAATTATTTAAACTGGACATTAGAGTAATTGCTCTAAACAGAGCTCCGGAGTTATGACTGAGTTGCTTTACAGTTGAAATATTGTGCTTATAATAGAAGAACAAATAAATACACAAATACAAGACATCCGCGATTCGATAGCTCGATGTAGCTGCCAACAAGTGATAGGTTCGCTTTCTGCATGGGACAAAGGACAGTCATTGCAATGATCGAAGTGTAACATTTAAATTTTCTTGTTTTATAATTAATGTATATTTGCTGCTTCCACAAAGAGACTAGATTTTCTTGCTATATTCTGTAATTTAATACACATTCAGATAATATTAGTTTTATTTGGTCTACCATAATAGTGGTAGAATAAATAAACATTTTCTTAAAATAGTGAATAGTGAATTATAGGGGTTGTTCAACATGGTCCACGGTACTAAAGATAATCGCTAGATTCGAATAATTTTATAGTTATAAAATAAAACGAAATGATTGGGTAGAGTGGGATACAACACTACATGAATTAGACCTGCTAATAAGGCAATTTTTCCCTTAAGAATTTCTCAATAAATTTCACTTTTGTATTGTTGTGACTTCTTTAATTCACAAATCCAATAATGCTTCAACGTGCATACCTACTTACAAACATTTACATTTAAAATCATGACATATCCAACGAGGAATTATGATAAAAATATTTCCATTATATTTTTGTAAAGTATTTACAAACCAAACTTATCTTTTGAGAACCTCAACATCAACAGCCTAAGGTTGTTATACACTTCACGAGAGGATTATGTCTTTGTGCATTTGTTTGTAACACCCAAAAGGAAGCGAGATAGACCCATTGTTAAGTATACCGATCGACTTAGAATCACTTTTTGAATCGATTTAGCAATGTCCGTCTGTCTGTCTGTCCGTCCATCTATACTTGTAATCACGATACAGGTCGCAATTGTAGCCAGAACCAAACGAAACTTTGCACAACGAAGTTTTTCAGGATAAGGACGAACGATATTTAATTTGAAGAAAATCGGTTCAGATTTAGATATAGCCCCCATACGAATTTCACTCTCGATTTGACTCTTTTCAAGCTGGAAACCACATATTTTAACACATATTAATTTTATATTTAACACATATTAAACACCCATGATAAAAATGGGTCAGATCGGTTCAGATTTATATATAGCCGCCATACAAATTTCGCTCCCAATTTGACTTTTTCCGCTCTAGATACCATATATTTGAACAGATTTTCTTCAAAATTGGCAAAATATCTTATGTTTCCACTAGTAACACCTGTGGTGAAAATGGGTCAGTTCGGCTCAGCTTTATATATAGCTCCAATACAAATTTGGCTCCCAACATCACCTTTTCCGTTATAGAAACCACATATTTTATCAGATTGTTTTTAAAATTGGCAAAATATATTATATTTCATCTAGAAACACCTGTGGTGAAAATGAGTTAGATCGGTTCAGATTTATATATATCTCCCATTCAAATTTCGCTCCCGATTTGACTCTTTCTTCTCTAGAAACCATATATTTTATCAGATTGTTTTAAAATTTGGAAAAACATCTTATATTTAAATTAGGAACACCTCTGGTGAATATAGGCCAGATCGGTTCAGATTTATATATAGCTTTCATTCAAATTTCGCTCCCGATTTGACTTTTAGTGTTCCACATGATACCACATATTTAACAGATCTTCTTAAAATTTGGCAAAATATCTAATGTTTCAACTATAAACACCCATGGCGAAAATGGGTCAGATCGGTTCCGATTTATATCTAGCTTTATATTTATATTTGCTCCCAGTTTGACTTTTCCCCCCAGAAACCACGTATTTTCAGAGAATTTCTTCATATTGAGCATAACACGTTATACTTGTACTGGAAGAACCTATTGTGTAAGTGGGTCACATCATTCCATGTTTGGATATAGCCCCGACACAAATATTCTTCTCGATTTGACAAATCGGGTCAGGTCATATTAGCCTATGATTAGGAAGCATACAAAAATCCTTCCCGTTTTCAATTTTTTAACGAATTGAATTGTATTCGGATAGAAAGTGGAGTGTATCACATAGTCGTCCCCGCCCGACTTTAACCTTTCCTTACTTGTTTTTAAATTCCATATGAATTCAATAAAAAGAAATTGATAAATTTCTTAAGAAATTTTGAAGTTATAACAGGGAATATTGCCGTATGTTGTGGAGAAATCCGAGGAAGGAAACCCCAAATGGTTACATCTATATATATAAAAGAGTTGCGTGATTGAGTGACTGACTGACTGATCACTCCCCAGACCAAACGGCTAAAGCTAGAATGATGAAATTGGGTGTGTACATTTCTCTTACCGTGTAGAGGTGTGATAAGAGGGGATTTTTCGAAATTCGTACTTTTAAGGGGTAAAATGGGGGTAAAAAGGGATAAAAATGGTACCACCGCAATAAGAAAACTATTTTTCAAAATTGCGTACTTTTTGTGAGTGAAACTGGGTAGAAAGGGATACAAAATGGTACCAATCAAACAGATGGAGCTGGAATCATGAAATTCGGGTCTGCATCCCTGAAAATGCTTACAAACGCAAATTGAAGGAATTTTTCGAAATTCGTACTACGGGAAAACAGGATAAAAAGGTACCAAAGTACCATGAAATTCGGCGTGTACATTCTCTTTATAGCGCAGATCACTGATAAGAAAGAATTTTTCGAAATTTTTTATTTTCACGGCTGAAGCTAGAATTGTGAAATTCGGTGTGTATATTCCTCTGACCGTGTAGACGCGAAGCATCACCTAATTTGTAAATGTATACTTTTAAGTAGAAATCGGAACCACAAGCGATTAAAATGGTACCCGCCAATGTATCAAATAAGGTATATATTACTCTGATGTGCAATACAGAAGTATTGCATCAAAATGTGTACTTTAAAGGTGGAAGCGGATCAAAAGTAATAAATCGAACAAAAGTTTCAGCTGGAATATGAAAATAATGTTAGGAATTTGGTGTGTACATTTCTCCGAGTACGTAGATGCGCAACATAAAATAATGTTTCTAGATGTGTACGTTTAAGGGCGACACAAAAAGTGGTAAAAATGGCACCCACATAAAAAAGGATACAAATAATACCTACCAAAATATTGCAATAGAATAGAAGTATTGAAGTTATATGTAAAGTATTTAATTTGACAAAGGGCGTGGCAAAGCAAACACATTTTATAGGTTTAAAGTGATTATAAAAACATTTTTATACCTAAAATGGCAACTGATTTCGACTATCCGTATGGAAGTTTTATCAGTTTTACGTTGACCAAAGGTGTGTGCAGCGATGGTGGCAAAGATTCCGATCATCCGTATAGAATTTATAAAATGTTTTATTTTACGTATGAAGTGGCAATTTGTGTGGCAGGTACAAAAAGGAAAACTGCAAATTCATGGATATTTCGTACACTCAAAGTGATTATAAAAACTTTATCAAATATCAAAATACAACTGGTTCCGAATATTTTACTAGGAATATGGACTATATGTGAGGGGGTACCATAACGGGTATATCAATTTCATCCATCTCCGAATTTAAACTAAGTGTGAGAAAGATAATACTTTGTTCATAGTTTGAATAAATTACTTAACACCCTTCGAGAGTTATCGTGTACACCAGCAAGCCAGACAGGCAGACGGACGTGAAAGGGATTTATTACATACTTAGGGTATTAAATCACTCTGAGTTACACTTTTTTCTATCCCATCTACTCCGTAGAGTGAGGGTATAATTATCTCGGATTTTTTTTTTAAGAAAATTGTTTCAATTTAAATTAATCACCTGACTGTGTATAAATTGATGACACAATATAAATTATTTTTTTTTTTAATTTGTACAAGGGGGCCACGATTAACGATTATTTATGTAGGTATTCTGCCAGGACTTGATTCCTATGAAGATTTGAATTTCATAAATATCGTCAGTGCTTCTAGAGGATACCTTCCCTTCTGTCACATTTTCAATAATTCTCAACTAAATGCTATGCATTTTACAAACCAAATTGATTCACTGAAACAAGTTTTGGAAATAAACAAAAAGATCTTAACGATTTAGTCAATATATATGAAATTAAGCTGTTTTCTAATAATATTTTAATTCTTGATATTTAATAACAAATAAATGAAATAAACAGAAACAATTCATTTTTGATCCAAAACAACAAAAGAAAATAAAACAATATGTGACTTATTAAAATTTAATATACATATAAATTTCAGACGCAAAGTAATTTGGAAAATTAAATTGGATGAACAGAAACTTTTTTTCTTTTTTGGTTTCCGAAAAATGTGCAAAAAACCACAACAAATACAATAACAGATGTCATACATATGGAAAGCTGAAACATATTTTGTTACAGGGAAATATTTCGTTAAATTTGTAAGAAAACACTTCTAAAATCATACCCTACGAAAAAATAACTAGTAAATCAAAAAATTTTTTTTTTTTCAAATCCATGCTTTATGCAAGCAGAATTCTATTGGGCCTAGAAATTCTTTTTTAGTTATCTTTTGTAGAAGGAAAAATTACTGCAAAATTTCAGTTTTTTATCTGCCATAGAACGGCATATATTCGAAAATGGGTTTTAACTTCGTATGGGAGGTGCCACGCCCACATTTCCATTACCGCACATTTTTGTCACAACTACGCACATTAATGCTAGATGCACTTACACAAAATTGCAGTAGGTGTAATTTTGGTTTTAACTTCATATGGGAGGTGCCACGCCCACTTTTGCATTACCGCCCATTTTAGGCGCAACTACGCACATTGATGCTAGATGCACTTACACAAAATTTGAGCACTATACGTGTCATAGAACTGACACTATTCGATAATATGTTTTAACTTCGTATGGGAGGTGGTACGCCCACTATTCCAATACCGCCCATTTTTGGCAGAACTACGCACATTGATGGTAGATGCACTTACACAAAATTTCAGCACTCTAGGTGTCATAGAACTGACAATATTCAATAATAGGTTTTAACTTCGTATGGGAGGTGCCACGCCCACTTTTCCAATACCGCCCATTTTTGGCACAACTATGCACATTGATGCTAGATGCACTTACACAAAATTACAGCACTCTAGGTGTCATAGAACTGACTATATTCAATAATAGGTTTTAACTTCGTATGGGAGGTGCCACGCCCACTTTTCCAATACCGCCCATTTTTGGCACAACTATGCACATTGATGCTAGATGCACTTACACAAAATTACAGCACTCTAGGTGTCATAGAACTGACAATATTCAATAATAGGTTTTAACTTCGTATGGGAGGTGCCACGCCCACTTTTCCAATACCGCCCCTTTTTGACACAACTATGCACATTGATGGTATATGCACTTACACAAAATTTCAGCACTCTAGGTGTCATAGAACTGACAATATTCAATAATAGGTTTTAACTTCGTATGGGAGATGCCACGCCCACTTTTCCAATACCGCCCATTTTTGGCACAACTATGCGAATTGATGCTAGATGCACTTACACAAAATTTCAGCATTCTAGGTTTCATAGAACTGACAATATTCAATAATAGGTTTTAACTTCGTATGGGAGGTGCCACGCCCCTTTGTCCAATTGGTCAAATTTTTCCATTTCCTTGTATTGTCATCGAAAATGATTAAGTGTGCAAAATTTGAGCAAAATTGGTTGAGAATAAAGCTTTCAAAAATTGATTTCAAATTTTGTGGCACACAAACATATATAGAAAGTAACCTTATAAAGGGTGATTTTTTAAGAGCTTGATAACTTTTTTTAAAAAAAAAACGCATAAAATTTGCAAAATCTCATCGGTTCTTTATTTGAAACGTTAGATTGGTCCATGACATTTACTTTTTGAAGATAATTTCATTTAAATGTTGACCGCGGCTGCGTCTTAGGTGGTCCATCCGCTTAGTCCAATTTTGGCATTTCCACGTTTTTGAGTAACAGAGACCCAATTGGTGCGAACGGCGACGAATCGAAAATTGGTGGTCATCATTAACACTGGCCGATACAGCTGCGATATTTTCTTCAGTTCGCACTCTACGTAAGCGTGTTGGTGGTTTAATGTCCAACAATGTAAATTTGGTGCGAAATTTAGTCACAATAGCCCGAATAGCCGCTTCAGTGGGTCGATTAAACTGACCATAAAATGGAAGCGCGCAATGAACTTTCTTAACAGAGCACGCATTTTGATAATAAAATTCAATAATTTGCAAGCGTTGTTCGTTTGTAAGACGATTCATGATGAAATGTCAAAGCATACTGAGCATCTTTCTCTTTGACACCATGTCTGAAATCCCACGTGATCTGTCAAATACTAATGCATGAAAATCCTAACCTCAAAAAAATCACTCTTTATAAGGTTACTTTCTATATATTTTTGTGTGCCACAAAATTTGAAATCAATTTTTGAAAGCTTTTTTCTCAACCAATTTTGCTCAAATTTTGCACACTTAATTTTCGATGACAATACAAGGAAATGGAAAAATTTGACCAATTGGACAAAGGGGCGTGGCACCTCCCATACGAAGTTAAAACCTATTATTGAATATTGTCAGTTCTATGAAACC